>CAUYRT010034758.1:0-29662 GCA_963574885.1 Lepilemur ruficaudatus
TCTCTTTTAAAAAAATACATAAATAGGACAATAATCTCAATTATCCTAATTTAAAAGTTTTATTTTTGTTTGTACTTTCATAAGAATAACTGTATGCTAGATAATGAACACTTGTTATTTTTTTCATTGTGGTTAAATACAATACTCCATATTTTTAAAAGCTGTGTTAGTCAGCTTGCAATACACCTTCATGCACCATTAAATTGCACCAAAATGGTGCAGAACTATTAGTTCTTTGTAAGCAGGATAAGGGGTTTAAAGGGTTAATTTAAGGTTATTTGCCTGTTGGTTGCAGGATCTTGGGACATTTATTTAAGATGCTATAGTTTTCTAATCTATTGGATAGGGGTATTGTCAATATATTCCTCAGAACAACTGTAATAACTAAAAAGACAATGATAAAGTAATGCATATACTTTAAACAGTAAAATAAATGTTTACTAAGAACAGATTTGTTTTTCTTTGCTTTGGGAACTAGGACAGACAACCTCCGGCATATGAGGCTCTTGGCTATTTTCCATGGGACAATCTTATGTCCAGCCAAGAAGAAAATATAAATTGCCACTTGAAGGACATAGTACCACAAAGCTTGTGTTAGTCAACCCCCAAGAAATAGTTAATATGAAATATTAGAAAGCATAATATATTTGTAAAGTTTTTATATCCTGTTTATGTCATGACATATTGTGCATGCTACTACTTTGTAATGCTTTTATTGGACATTGAGAAAGCTGTTTTTGTCTGCCACAAATCCCAGAAATCAAATAGAGAAAGGCAAAGATATAATAGGATGCCATAACTGTCAGTCACTTTAGATATAGAAAGGACTGACAGGTCACCTCACTCTTAGGAAAACAGTGACTACATCTTGTACATAAAGTTTTTCAATAAACTTTATATTATTTATCTCTCCTAACACAGCAGGAAAAGATACTCCATTTTTCAGTTTTGACAATTTTGAAGAAATCTCTCCTCTGTTAGTAATGTTCTACTATAAACTAATATACTCTTGAGCAGAAAATAAACTGGCTTTGTTAAAAGTGACTGACTGAAGTTTGTCTCTTACAGTGTTGAATATTTGGCTGCCTCAAAAAAAAATTAACAAGTCATTTAGGGCTTGTCAAGAAGTAAATCTCTTCTTCCCTAGCCAAAAAGTCCCTTAAATAGTTTCTTAGTCATTTAGAAATGATTAAAATTGTATCTGACAGTATTGTCATCTTGTAGTTGCTCTGGCAACAGCACATTGGATCAAACGGATCCTGATCTTTTTAAGTTGAACAATTTTCCAAGTTTTCAAATAAGTCTACAGTTTGAGGGGATTCTACCTTGGTTTAATTCTTATATGATCATGAACATGTTCATGGATTGTGAAATTTCTTAATCTTAAAATTATCCTTTTTATTGAGGTTTCTGATGGACCGACTAAGAAATCATTAAATGTTTTTATTTTTCTGATGTGCATAAGAACCTCCAGTGAGCACCATGTATTAACTTAGGTGAACCAGGGCATAGCACGGTAAGCAGGTCTGGTAATGCACGTTGTCCTGTATAGCTCGGTATTTGAAAGTGGTGAGACTGAGTTTGGCTTGATTTGTCCTTAGGGCTCATTTTAATTCCAGGCACATTGAGCTTTATTTCTTAGTTACGAAAATAGTTATTATAGTAGCATGACTATTAGATCTTAAAGAAGCCATCTACTTCTCTTCAAATTATTCATCTTAGTTACTTGGTCTATTGAGATTTATCATAATGAGACCATTTAGGGTTATTAACAGCAGTAAATAATGTGTCTGTTACTCCTAATAATTTATTTTACTAGAAAATAATAGCTAATTATTACTATTACTGAAATAAATAATGAGGTAATTTCTTTTATGCTCTCAAAGTTAAACCACTGTTATGAGTAAGATAAATGAGATTTATAATACACATAATTAGTTGGGAAATAAATATATCATCACAATTTATGTGATTATTGCTAATTAAAAGCAATGTTCATAATGATTATTTCTGATATCCTTTTACATTTGTATACTTAAGAGAATTTATTTGGGACATTGTAAAACAAATACTTCATTTATCTTCCTTATTTCCTTCACTTCTCCCTTTACTTTTTGATATTACTATTAGTAACACAGAAAGAAAAATATCTAACTAATTTTCTAACTTGTTTTTTTCTCAAAACATATTGCGTATTATGTCAAAAATTCTAGCATCATTTGTCAATGTAAATTCCTGAAGGTTGATGAATTTTATTTTGAAAATTAAAATATAAAAGTCTTTAATAGTTTTACTCAAGAATGCATTTAATTTAAATCACATTTAAATCTATACTATCAGAAAATGTTTATTGACTTCACTTGATTCTTAGAAGCTTCATTGATAGTTCAAAGAATTGTGAGTTAACAGAACAAGTCATGAATTAGTATCCTGTCTCTGTCACTAGCAACATTGGGAGCCTTGAGCAGTCACCTATCATATTTCATGCATTTCTATTTATAGGTAGACTGGAATAAATGTAAGTGTCCTAAATTTTTTAAGGAAAATTTTTGTTTTATTCCCCAGTGTTTCTCTTTATGTCAGTAGAACAGAATGAATATAGGAGTATGCTAAATTTTAAAATATGTAGATTAGAACATATCTGTCCAACCTCTTAAAATAATCAAAAACCAAAGAAAATATAAGAAGCAACAGTGTGCAGACTTTGAACATTAGTTAGCAGAGGAAGGAAATGACCTAACAGAGGGGAAATAATCAAGATGAACAAGTGTTGTGATTGCCCCTGTTTTTGCCTACTGAGAATCTCCTGTTGACACATCATGAAAGTGGAATCTGAGAGAGCCTGGAGATTAATTTGAGTTGAGGAGATGGAGAGATGGTGTTGTAGGTCCCAGCTGGCTAGAGTTTGCCCAAGATAATTCATCAAAAAGGAGAGAGATGCACAGAGATCTGCAGAGTCCTGTTTAGTCCTAAGTTAGATAGCCATTTGCGCATGCATGTGAATTTAGGAAAATAATCTCATGGAAGGAAAAGACAGTGCGATTCCCAACTTTAAAAGAAATGCACATTTTTGAAAGACACAAATTTCTAAAGCTTAACTGAGAAAATATAGACACTCAAATATCCCTATATTTATTAAATAAATTAAATTTGAGGGTAAAAACCTTTCCACAAAGAAAACTCCAGATCCAGATAACTTCACTGATGATTTCTATCAAAGTTTTTAAGAAGAAATAACAATTCTTCACAAAATACTCCATAAAATTGAATTATATTAGGCCAACATTACTCTGAAATATAAACCACAAATCTATAAGAATGGACTATTACAAACCTATATCTCACATAAACATAGATAAACATATAAAGCAGGTGTGGGTGATTAAAAGAAGATATACTCACTGAGATATCTAAGCATAGTTAGAGAAATTGCAGCCCTATGAACTTCTGTGACTGATATTATGGGAATGTCAGAAATCTGCACATAACAATGCAATAAAGAATTTGATAAGAAAGTGGAAAGCAATTTAGAAGTCAGCAGAATAAAATTTGCAGATTTTTCTATTTCTTGGGCTTGAGTCAGTATGTTGAAGAAAGAAGGACAATCTAACATGCACTTAATATCCGCTAATAATAATTACTGTGTTAGTCCAGATCCTCTGAGTAGCAGATGCCAAGACTTGATTAAATATAGATGGATGTTTTTATTATGGAAGGTACCTGTGAAACAAATGGGGAGGAAGGAGGATGAGGCTTGGAGAACAGGCATATCTCTGTGCAGACTGACCCCGAGTGAAACATACAAGGAAGGCAGTGGGTGGATGGAAGCAAGTTAGATAGTCACACTGTCTAAGGAAAATTTAACAAGAACACAAGGGAATTCTCAACTAAAGGTCACTCAACAAATGAAAACTGTGCCTCTCAAGAATGAATCTGCCTTAGGACACAAGCTACATTCAGCCACCAGGTAGGAGCAGCTGAAGGGAAAGTATGTTCTTAATGAAAATATGAACATGCATTTCAGACCATAGAAATTTGAGCCCTTGGTAAATTATGCTGCCTACAGTTGGAGATTTGCAAGATGAATTCTCATGCCTGACATAGTTGACCCTTTGTACGGTACAAATTAATTTTCTTATTGGTTTTAGGAGCAACTTCTCCATGGTTCCTGTGGATCTTTCCTCCGAAAGTAAAACTCAGAAAAGGGAGGTTATTAGTATGAACTGTAACATCTGTTGCTACATTGGATCTTGGGACAGCAAGCAGCACTCTTGTCTATTTTAAATTTACCTATTCATTTTACATTTACCTCATATTGAGGTCTCAGTGGCTTACTTGTTTTGTGATCCATACCTTCATTTTTTAACTATGTGAACCCTTGATAATAATATCCTTCTCAATCTGGAGTTGCTCCATGTGTTTGTTCACAATTACAATGGTGAAAGGAATACTAGAAGATGCCTAGATAAATCACCTAGTTTCCATGTACATTCTCCCTGCCTCCTGATGATCAAGGTCAATTACTTCTACCAACATAGTATTCCTCTTCAGCCTCTCTGGGCATAAAAAACACTGTGAGACCATGACAGTATTCCTAATTCCTATTCCATGATATCTTTATTTTTCTTCCCTGGTAAAAATGTGCCCTCTTTGGAGACCAGGACCTCCCATACAGTACAATACAGTGTTGTGTGGACAGGAAATACAAAATTCTTCATTGAGTCAATGGGAGTGATGATAAGTGGAGCTAATCCTGCTCTATCCCTTGATTCTCAGACTTATAATTCTTGCTGTGACATAGCACAGTAGAGAGTTCTGTGATTCAATACATACAGTGCACCCTTAAAGGTAAATCCATCCTTTAATAGTGTTTCTTCTGAGCTGGTACTTCATCTACACATTTAGAAAGATAGTATAGATTCAATGAGACTTGCTGCCTGTGAATGGTATAGTAGGTGACCTGACCAGTAGATCTTATGGTCATTTGCTGACTCCCACTTTCTTTGCTATAATGTGGGTTCTCTGGCTGGATATTTTGCAGTGTGGGAGTCCATAGCTAGATATCAGGCATTCAGTAAACTCCTGGAAAGTGATGATGATTGAACACCTTCAGGCAGAAAAGGCAAACCAACACCCATATGAGAATAAAATCCTTATGAATGGAAGAGAGTCAATGTCATCAACTTGCCTGCAAGTGACTTACTTTTCTTGAGAGATAGTGCTGGATTAGGGGCTCAGTGTTAATCTCTGTTGATGATGAGTTGGGGATTCAGAGGCAGCAGTAGCTACCTCAGTCTTCTACTTGGTAAGCAGAAGTCCATTTTGTTGGGCATCTTCTCTGCCACAGTGGCCATTACATCCACATGCTCACCATGCCAGTTTTAGGGAAGCCAATGATGAGGATTGCCTAACCTCTACTGGCCTAATCATTTTGTCTACTTAGCTATCTACTTGACTCTTCTGTGATAAATGCTTTCAGGTGGCACTATTATGTGGGGAGAAAAACATACTTTCTTCCCACTCCCACATGTATATTGGCACAACTATCTCCAATCCTTTCCTTGCCAAACTGCTGAGTAAAAGTTTAGCCCATTAGCCACTGCTAACCAATCTATCTGTATTCTCACTACTGGAGTGCATCTCCTTTTAAACCAAGAGTAAGACCAGCTAGACTACTCACAGTTATACCCTCTGGGAAGATTCGTGTTTTCTACTAAATTTCAGAGCCACCTTTGAATGTGGCTATAATGTTAACTACCACCCATTTTAAACTTGCAGGTACTTCCTGAGACAACTCATTTATTAATATAACCAAGTTTTGGCTTTCTCCACCTGTTTCAGCTGGTTGTACAGAATTCCCCCATATTGCCTTAGGTACATATGCAAAGATCATATTTCCGAAGAAGGTCACATTCACAGAAATTTAGAGTTTGGATTTCAACATATTTTTTGTAGAATACAGTGTAACCCACAATACTTGACATCCCATGTTCAAGTGTCCTGTCTCTACCAGGTCCCAGTAACACAGTAAGAGGTGTTTCTAATTCTCTTTTATTGCTTTCGGTTTTTTTCTTTATAAAAGCTTTATTGAAAAATAAGTCACAAAGCATATATTTCACTCATTTAAAGCATTCCATTTAATAGCTTTTAGCATATTCACAGTTGTGAAACTATCAACACTATTTTCATAACCTCCAAAAGAAACCCCAAACTCCTTAGCAGTCACATTCTATCCTCTACATATACACAGTTCTATTCGATTGCTAAAGGACTTCTTATCTCTATATATTTGTGTGTTCCAGACATTGTATATTGATTTTAACTATATAATATGTGTCTTTTTTTCTGGCTTCTTTCACTTAGCATACTGTTGTCAGGGTTCATCCATGTTGTATCATGTATAAGCACTTCATTCTTTTAAATGCCAAATATTTCACTATATGAGTATATCACTTTTCATTTATTAATTCTTCAGTTTACAGACATTTGGCTGTTTTTGGCTATTATTAATTATGCTGCTGTGAATACTTGTATACAAATTTTTGTGTAAACTTTTTTTTAATTTCTTTTAGACAGATACATAAAAGTAGAGTCACTGGGTCGTGTAGGTTTATATGATACCTCTGTGTTTAACCATTTGAGAAATTGATAGATATTTTACAGTGTCAGCATCATTTTACTTTCTCACCAACAAAAAATGATAGTTCTGATTTCTCCACTTCCTCAACATGTAATTCCTTTTTATTATAGCCATCCTAGAAAGTGAGAAGAGATGTTTCATTGTAGTTTTGATCTACATTTGTGTAATGAATAATGATTCTGAAAATCTTGTATGTCATTATTGGTTATTTATATAACTTTGTTGGAAAAATATCTATTTAGGTTGGCCATTTTTAAGATTGGGTTTTTGGTCTTTTATTATTAAGTTGGAAGGATATTTATATGTTCTAGACACAAGTTCCTTATCAGATATATAACATGCAAACACCCTCTTCCATTATGTAGGTTGTATTTTCACTTTCTTTATGGTGTCCTTTGAAACACAAGGTTGTTTTATTTTTTTTCATTTTGGCTAAGAGAAATTTATCTATTCTTTATTTCTTGTGCTTTTTATGTCATATCTAAAAACTATTTCCCAATCATGGTCGTACAGATTTAGCCCTGAGTTTTCCTCTAATATTTCTATGGTTTTACCTCTTATGTTTGGGTTTTTGTTCCATTTTTGAGTAAATTTTTGCATATAGTTTGAGGTAGTTATCCAATTTCATTCTTTAGAAGGTGACTATACAGTCGCCCTAGCACCGTTTGTTGAAAATGTTTTTCTCCACCCCACATGAAAATGTCTTGACACCTTTATTGAAAATCAATTAACCCTAGATGTATAACTTTGTTTCTGGACTCCCAATTCTATTCCATTGATCTAGAGGTCTATCTTAATGCCAATACAACACTGTTTGGATTGCTGTAGCTTTGAAATTGAGAAATGTGAGTTTTCCAACTTTATTCATTTTTCCAATGATTTTTTGGCTCCTCTTAAACTCTTGAATTTTCATATTAATTTTAGGATCAGCATTTCAATGTCTGCAAAGAATGCAACTGGAATTTTGATAGGGATTTTGATATATCTGTAGATCAGTTTAGGAAGTATTCCCATCTTAATGATATTAAGTCCACAAACATGGGATGTCTTGCCATATATGCAGGTCTTTGTTAACTTGTTAATTTATTTCAGTTATGTTTCATAGCTTTCAATGTATAATAATTTCACTCATGTTGTTAAATTTTGTGTTAAATATTTTACTTTTGATGCTAGTGTAATTTCATTTTTGGATCATTCATTGGAGGTCTATTCATAGGGATACAATTGACATTTTTATATGAATCTTGTATCCTGAAACCTTACTGAAATTATTTACATGATCTAATAATCTATTTGTGGATTATTAGGATTTTCTATATATGACATTATGTCATCGGCAATAGAAATGTCTTGCTTATTTCATTCCATTCTGATGCTTTTTATTTTTTTAACCTAATTTCCCTGCCTACAACCTCTAATAGAATGTTAAATAGAAATGGTAAGAAAAGAGATCCTTGTTACATACTGAGGCAGAAAGTATTCATCCTTTCACCATTACATATGATATTACCTCTGGGTCATTTATAAAATCCTTTATCATACGGAGGCAGTTCCTGTCTACCCCTATTTTATTTAATTTTTTATTATGAAATTTTGTCAATTTTTTTTGTGGGTCTAATGAGATGATTATTTGTTTTTTCTCTTTATTCTATGGATAGAGTGTATTACATTAATTGATTTTTGAATGTTTAACTAATGTTGCATTCTTGGGTAAAAACTATTTCTTAAATGGTATGTCTCTGCTGTAGATGGTAGGCCCTTGATCCAGAATATTATGCACTGTGAACCTTCAGTGGAACTTGCCATAATCTTGAAACTAAATCTTCTCCCATCACAGGCTCATCAAATGTCATAGGATCTGCTAGATCATATGACTCAAGTGGCCGGGCTGATTGACCCACAACCTTGACTTGCATGATGTCATTTTCTTCTCTAGATCCTGTTCTAAGCCGGCAGACCTCACCTGATATATAGGTTAAAAAGTAGTTATAGGTCTTTTTGCAGAAGGACTCTGGGAACCATCTTGGTTTGTATTTACCAGAGGGTTGTTAACACAGAGAGTGTTAAAACAGGGAACTTTCTCCTGAGGACATGGCCAGCACTTCAGACAATGGGTTTTGAATCTGAAAGCTAGCTCATATTTGGGAACTTATAAAGGGATTGTTGGGGAACAATTTCCCATGGGTTTCTCATATTGTTATACATCTTATGAAGGAAAGCATTAGCAACCATTTGTATTCAATTACCTTTTCAAGGGTCTTTCTGTGGCAAAGACCCTTTAAAAATAGAGACAACTTATCCTTCCATATCAAGTGGCAGATTTTATACCACCAATCATAAAAATGTTAGGTATCCTAAAAACGGATTTGTTCTCCTATAATGCACTGTGTGTTTGCAGGTATCACCTAACCTTCTTGCTTTCACCCTAGGTAAATTGAAATTGGGGAACTAGCCCAAAACACTGATAATCTAGCTACTACTATTGCTGTCAGTAATAAACTATCCCTCATCTTTGACCCAAAATATTGTGTCTTCTACAAGTTTGTATAGAACTGTGGCAGGCTAAGTTGGTAGCTTGCTAGTGGCATAAAATATCACACTCTCAACAATTCTTAACAAAGATTGTAACCTTATTATTGGGGCATCCACCCTCAGTTTCTTGTTCTTGCATTCTTGCTTTTTTTTTTTTTAGAGGTTAAATGGCATCTGTGTTGGCTGCCTAATACATGTAATGTACACATCGGAGTGGTTTGAAAAATATGAAGTAAGTTGGGGCTCTAGGCATGATTCACCAATTTTCTCACTTGCAAATTAGGGAAAATATTAATATCCTCTTCATAAAGGTTTTGTATGCATTAAATAATATACTATATGCAAAATATTGAGACCAGTATGTGACATTTATGAAAGAATCAATATATTATAATTATCATTTACTGCCTGCCAGTATAAAAACTAAAAGTAGTAAGTTACCTGACAAAATTCTCTGAGGTGCAGTTCCAGATCTAAGCAGCTCCAGAACTGTAGGATAATCAAAAGAACAAAATATTTTATGTCTTGCATAAATTACCCAGCACATGAAGGTTGGTCAATTACTGTTGATGCTCCCTTTCTTATATATTGTATGCATACATTTAATATTTTTAAAAGAATACATAACTTTAGTGAAAAATCAAGCTGATCTTATTAGTCAAAGTTTCCATGATTGAATGGGTAGTAAAAATCTTTATCTTTATTAATTTGAATTACCATCAGAAAAAGATTAATAAAATTTTCATTACAATGCAATTGACCTATGATTTTATGAACAATGTGCTAAGAGAGCTATAATTCTGAGATAAAACAATAGTTGAAATAATTAAATATCTTGTCACCTTTAATTTACCAACACAAACGTGCCTACATATATGGGTGAATTAATGATACGAAATTACTTCAATTTTATTTCTGTCATCATTGAAAGATAAAGTGCATGCTTCATATATTAATATATGAGGGCTTCATTAAGAATAATAAATTAAATTTAAAAATAAGTAAAAGAAAAGGAGATAGACATATTAACTAGTAAGACATTCTGTGCATTCTTCCATCTAAGTTTTTTTTTTCCCCAACATTATTGATTTTGGCCCAGAGATAAACCCAGTCACCATGAGTGATAAACGATCACCAAATCTCATTGACTTTTTTCTCCTTTTGCTGTAGTTTTTGTCAGGTCAATGAATTATCCCTGGCTTATACTTTGTTCTCTAAGGCATAAATCAAGATTTAAAAAAAAAAAAAATGTTGGATCCTCACAAATTTGGAAGGATAAAGCCAAATATAGACTGAAAAGAATATCTAAGGTTTTGTTTACTTGAAATGTCTTGCTCTAATTCTTAAAATGTCAGTTTAATTGCTATTTATTAATGATTATAAGTGGGTGGGTTATTTTCCTAAAATTTAAATTTGTTAATTGACACAGAGAAAGGATTGGCTTTTGTTTTCTTTGGGCACTTTACCTACAGCAGTCATAATGTACTGATAAAAATGATTTCAGTAATTGCCATTGGTAAAGTTTAAACATAAAGTCGCAATAGTTTCAATAATCATAAACTTTTATTGAATGTTTAGCCTCTGTCAGATGCATATTAAGTATTGTATGTTTGTCTATCTATCCACCTACCTATCTATTTACCTACTTATCCATCTATAATTATTACCTCTAAATCTAGAAAGCTGATACTATTATCTCTATTTCATGAATGTAAAAACTGAGTCATAATGGGGCTATGTAACTTGCTCCAGTCTACAAATGTGAAGGCAAAAGTCTTGAGTCTAAATCTGAGTAGTCTTGCTTGGTCTCTGTAGGCTTTTAACTACTACATGTTATATACTGCCTCTTTAGTGAAGTAGCAGAGTTGTATACAACGGTTATTAAATGTTCTCTTCATAATTTTTAAATTATTGGTATTTAGATGGAGCTATATCAGACTAGCATTCTATTAAAAGATGTTCAAAAGTAAGAAAAAATACTAAGAATAAAATAAACTGTTTAATCCAAAACAAGGAATGTATGATTTCAAGGCATTCAAAAATTGACAGTTCTAGGAAACAGTGCAATAGCATGAGAGACATTAGAGAGCCAGTATAGGATTTAACTGCATATAAGCCTACAGTTTTGACCCTCTCTCTGACTCAGTAATTATTCCCTGAACACACTAGTCATTTAAACTTTTTGCATTGTCATAGTAGTGTTGCATGTTCTGACTACAGCAATATATTGGACATTATATAATTTTTAGAAAATAATAGTAATTCATTGAAAGAGAAATATACATTAATATTTTTAAAATTTAAAAAATATTGAAATCAATGTTTTGACTTTCTTACAAATGTATTTCTTTCCTGTTTATCATTTCTATTAATGGGATCAAAAATTTTCCACTACCTATAGTATATAAAATTTTTATTAAATATCAGCATTTTATTATATATTATAAAATTTAAACTTAGTTATCTAATTTTCTTTCAGTGGTATTTTCTGGTAATCAGTGTAACACAGATATTTATGTTCTAATCAAAAACAAAATAATTTAATGCAATTGTAACATAAAACCTTATAGTATATGTATACTATTTTATATATTTTTAGGGCTTTACAAATAGGACTAAATATCTATTTATACATTCTCAAACCTTACATTTGAGGGACAGCAGGTAAAGAAAAGCCAACACAGGTATAATAGGAGTAGTGGGGGGTAGGGAGAAAACAAAGAGCTAAACACAGAAAAAAATATTGTCAAAAGCTGTAGAAAAACTTGAAAAAATATATTGAAATACCATGAAGGAACTCCTGGATTTATGAACAATCTGATAAATGATTTCTCCAAAACATAAGTCATATCTTGCCACTTCCTTGACTAAATTCTTATATTTCTATCCATTGAACCTCAAATTAATCTCTGTTTACTTTAGGGTTCAAAACATATGATCTGATTTCCATGTGTCCTGAACTCAGCTTTTACTTCTCTATATTGGTATCTGTACTAGAGCTATAGTGGCCTATTTTCTTGTCAAGAACACCTTAAGCTTATTTTTGCCTTAGGGTCCTTGTCGATGTTGTTATTTTCTGAAAACAACATTATTCCATGAGTTTCTTGCATGACTGATATTTGTGCCATTTCAGATTTCCTATTAAATGACAACTCCTTAGAAAGGCTTTCTCTGAACACATAGTCTTGATAGCCCCATCCATTACTATCACTTTACTCAGCCTATTGTCTTTACTGAACTTGTCACTTACTGAAGTTATCTTCCATTTATTTGTTTCCTTGTTTACTGGCTGTCTACCCACATCTAGAATATAAGTTCTGTAAAAGTAAGGACATTTCATATTATATTTGCTACTATATTCTTAACATTATGGCCACTGACATAAGCCTAAATGCTCAAACAATATTTGTAAAATTAGGAAAAAATAGTTATTTAAAAATAGTTAGTTAAAAATAGTTATTTAAAAATATTTAATAGTTATTTAAAAATAGACTGTTTTACTTTGTTATCATTTACCCACTCCTCCACTTTCCTATCACATGATTCTTAAAAGAGTGACGACTTATGAAAACCGTCATTTGGAATGGCAAATCTTAAACACTAATATCGAGGTTTGTGAAAATAGTGTGTGCATTGATGTGATAACTAGCATGTATTATAAATTATTGGCTCTTTTTTTCACACTGCTTAGATCCCTAAATGTTAAGTGACTAGAAGGAATGTTCTCCTTTAAGTTAAATACCATATTTAATTTTTATTTTTAAAAAGAGGTATTGGCTTCTATTGCTACGCAACCAATTACCACAAACTTGGCAACCGAAACAAAACTCATGTATTAGCTCAAAATTTTGTAGGTCAGATATCTAGACATGGCATATCTGGATTCTTTCCTTGAGGCCTCATGAGGGAAAAATGAAGGTGTTGGCCATGAAGTGTTCTTATCCAGAGCTCGAGATCTTCTTTCAAGCTCATGTGTTTGGGAAAGAATTTATTTCCTTCTGGTTGTGGGGCTAAGGTCCTTGTTTCCTTGCTGGCTATCAACTAAGAGTCATTCTTAAACCTCAGATGCCACCGCCTTTATTCTCACATGACTCTTTTCATATTTAAAGTCAGCAACAGAGAATGTACCTCATGTCAAATTCTCCTCATACTTCTAGTATCTTTTAAGAGTGCACATAATTTTAGGCCATGCCCACGAATGATAATCTTTCTCTCTCTCTGTCTTTGTATCAACTATGCCATGTGATATAATCTAATTTCAGGGATAGTCATCCATTATTCCCACAGTGTAGGCCCATGTTTGTGGAGGTGGGAGGACTACACATTGTTTTCAACCAGCTGGCACAATTATTGGGGACCGGCTCAGAAGTTTGCCTACCGTACAGATATAACTTAGATACTTATCCAATGTATAAATTTTATAGGCAGTGATTTATAATGATTTATATAAGTAGCTTTAGTTATCTAAAAAACAATTAATAAAATTGCTATAAAAATAGGCAATTGAATGTTAAGGCAGGAAATAAGAAATTCTAATTTTAAAGATTTATAATTTATACATATGTTGTTAAATTTTATATAAAGGAAAAGTTAATCATAAATTGCATCATTCTTCACACAAGATTCTCAAAATTTGCAGCTCAGCATATTTGTATATGCATTTAATTTTATCATTGAATGAGTACTTACAGACATTTAATTAACATTAAAGAGAATACCAGTTTGCCTAACAATTAACTTAAATTTAGATGAGATTTAATTTTATAATTAGATTATAATTTATACATTAAATGTGGAATGATGAACAGTTAACTGTTTATTAAGCATGGAAGTAGGGCAAATGGTTTTGAGCTAATCAGTCATGTGAAGAGCACATAATATATTTTTGCTTTATAAAGGCTTATCTTTTCATAACTTGTAAGGGAAATTGCTAAACCTGCAACTCATTGCAATTAAGTTTGGTGTGATAGAAATAACAAAAAACTAGAATTTTGCCCCACTTCACCATTTACTATCTACAAGGCCCTGGACAAGTTTTTCTGCAAGATTTTCTTTTCAATTTCCTCTTTTCCAAATGTCCTAGAATGTTATTGCTCCTATCAATGTACACACCCTTCTCATATCCCTCAAACACTTTACCACCACTATCTATCTTGAAACTATTATGACTAACCTCTTAACCCCATTTCTCTTGTTCATAGAAGCAGCCCAGGCCAGAATCACCCCTCGACTTCCACACTCTAATCTCCATATTGCTGTGAACACTTCCCATTCTAACTTAATCTTTCACCCTCTTCTAAGCTTCTTAAATTCTATACTTAGCTCTAAAACTCAGGATTGTTATAAGAAAAAAAATCCCTTCTTTCTTCAAACTCTTGCTAAATGTCCGTTTTCTCTTTTTGCTCCAATTTAAAATTGACTTTCCCTGAGGACACTGCTTCTCCAGAGGCCTCTTATACAGTGATAGTTTTTGTCCTCACACCTCCAGTAACACTACACTGTCAGGTATTGTAGGTTTTTCCTTTGTCATTCTAGCTTCCAGACTTTCCTCCACTACCTTTTCTATAACTCTCTAGATCTGAATCACATTTTCAATGTTATATTTTAATCTTCCTAATTATATGTTACTACCAACTTTTAAATGTCTTTTACCTTGAACATTTTATTTTCTGTAATATTGTCCTCTTTTCAGCACAACTCTTATTTTAATTTTTTCTGTTTATTTTTTAGTATATAAAAATATACAATAGAGCTTCCTAAAAAATGTTTAGATATAATGGAAATATGTTTCCATTATATGGAAAGGATATTTCTCTAGAAACTATTTGTAGTTGGGTTTCGGTAAATGTATTTTTGACACCAACAGTCTCTACTCTATATAAGAAAACACAGTCTATTCATATTTAGTATAATAATACATTTCATGATATATCTCTTAGTGGGGACTGGGGAAAGAACACCTTACTTACAGAGAAGCAGAAAAGTCAGAGTTACACATCTGACTTCTCCTCACAAACCATGCAAGCAAGAAGATAGGGGAGTGAAATATTTAAAATGCGAAGAGAGAGAAGAAAAAAAAAGCAACCTAGAATTATGCACCTTGAAAAATTATCCTTCAAATGTGAAGGAGAAATAAAGACTTTCTCAAACAAAATGTATGGCATTTATCATAAGTAGATTCTTCTTGTAAGAAATGTTAAAAGACATTCTTTAGACAGAAAAAAATAATATAGATCATCAAATCAGATCTATATAAGTAAAGAAATATCAACAAAGAAGTAGTAAATGAATGTAAAATTTTAAAAAGCCTATGCTAACTGGCTTTGAAAATAAAGAAAGAGCTACAAGCCAACAGATTCAGGCAGGCTCTAGAAGTAGAGAGGGAAAGAAAACGGATTTTCTCTCACAGCCTCCAGAAAGAATGCAGCCCTGCCAACACCTTGGCTTAGAACTTCTGACCTCCAGAATGGTAAGAGAACAGATTTGTATTCATTATAGGGAAGAAAAGTCACTAAGAGCTTATCACAAATTAATTCTCAATAATAGTAATAAACCAAATGTTTTCCACTGCTGTAAAAGCCTAGGAAAAAACTGGACAACCCAACATTAATGAGTACCTCTAATACAAAAATTCAAATTTATTCTTTAAATACCATTTTCCATTTCTTATAACCAAGAAACCTTAGAGAAATAGATAATTTAAGTATGGAAAAGGAAACACACATGAACAGTCTGTAAAACATTGTCTGAACAGACAGCTTTGAAGCTAATAAAAAAAAGGGTAATATTTTATCAAGTAGACTCATAAGACAAGAAGCAACAGTTCTCCTACTTGTTAAAGATTTAAAAACTCAAGCATCAAGATGAAGAATAATCACAATGGGTTAATCATATTATATTAAAATCTAGGAGCTAATAAATATATTAAAAAATAAAATTATTAATTAGAGATCTTTATAGGATAAAATAAATTATTATTATTTTTAACTAGAATTTTAAAAATCAGGCACTTATTCTGATTTCTTATATAAATTTCCTTTAAGGTCACCATAAAACTGATAATGGAGGATTATTTTTTTTCCAGAAAGTGCTCTACCTAGAAATACAGGATGATTGATAGAGCTAAAATATCATTATTTTAACTTTTAGCCAGTTGGAAATAGATGAAAAATTTAATTGGATAAAGGCTTAAACCTAAAATGTATTGCTAAGATGATACTTACTGCTGAAATATTCTTGCTCCCTAAAATTGGGAGCAAGAAAGTGTGTTTCTTTTTAAAACTTCTCTTCTTCATTATAATTTAGGTTCTAGAAAATTCAGCAAAGTAGAAAAATAAATAAAAAGCAAAAATTTTAGAAAGAGGTGGGCATGCTCTTTTCTGCATATTAATATACGATTTTTAAAAATCATATGCTAGCAACAAATGAAAAATTAAATTTGAAAATACCACTTAGAATGATATCAAAAAGCAATAGCAAGCAATAAATTGCTCAAAGATTGTGTAAGATGTTTTTACTGAGAACCATAACATATTGCTTAGAAAAATTAGTAAAAACCTAAATAAAAAATGTAAAGTATTCATTAGTTGGAACATTCAAATCGTTAGGCTGTCAGTTCTTTTGTTAACAAATTGATTCATTTTTAATTAACAAAAAATTGTGTACATTTACCATGGAGAACATGATGTTTTGAAATGCAGTATGAGCTATATAATAATGTTTTAGTAAATGACAAGCCTCATATACAACAGGTCCTTCAGGAGAGATTCCAGAAGGCATTGTTATCATAGAACATGACAACTCAATGTGTTATTGCCCCTGAAGACCTTCCACTGGGACAAGATGTGGAGGTAGAAGATGATGATAATGATGATCTTGACCCTGCGTACACCTAGAGTAATGTATCTGCTTGTGTCTTAGTTTTTAATAACAACAAAAACAACAAAAAACAAAGGAACAGATGGATTCACAGCTGAATTCTACAAGGCCTACAAAGAACTATTATCCATTCTACTGAAACAATATAGAGAAGGAGGAAACCCTCCCTTAACTCATTCCATGAAACCAGTGTCATCTTGATACCAAATCCAGGAAAAGATAAAGCAATAAAGGAAAACTACTGACCAATATTCCTTACGAACATAGGTACAAAAATACTCAAAAGAATACTAGCAAACCAAATTCAACAGCATATCAAAAAACAATCCACCATAATCAGGTGGGTTTAGTCTTAGGGATATAAGGATAATTCAATATATCCAAAACAACATATATAACACACCATATAAACAGAAGTAAAAACAAAGATCATATGATTATCTCAATAGATGTAGAAAAATAATTTGATAAAATACAGCACATTTTTCATGATGATAACTCTCAACAAACTAGGCATAGAAGGAACATACCTCAAAATAATAAAGGCCACATGTGACAAACCCACAGCCACATCATACTGAATAGAGAAAAGTGGAAAGCATTCCCCTTAATAACTGGTACAAGTGTGTCTGCCATCACCACTTCTATTCAACATAGTTCTGGAAATTCTAGCCAAACAAATCAGGCAAGAGAAAGATATAAAGCATATCCAAATTGGAAAAAATGAGATCAAACTATCCCTGTTTGCTGACAATATGATCTTTTATCTACAAAACCCTAAAGACTTCACTCAAAGACTCCTAGAATTGATTAAAAAAAAAAAATCAGCAAATTTTCAGGTTACAAAACCAATGTGCACAAATCAGTAGCATTTCTATATAGTAATAGCAGTAAAGGTGAGAGTCAAATCAGTAAAAAAAAAAAAAAAAAACACTATTTACAACTGCTGGAAAGAAAATAAAATACCTAGAAATGCAGTTCAACAAGGAAGTGAACAACTTCTGCAAGGAGAACTACATAACACTGATGAAAGAAATCGTGGTGGCTCACGCCTGTAATCCTAGCATTCTGGGAGGCAGAGGCAGGCAGATTGTTTGAGCTTGGGAGTTCAAGACCAGCCCAAGCAAGAGCAAGACCCTGTCTCTACTAAAAAGAAAAAATAGATAGAAAGAAATTAGCTAGACAACTAAAAATATATATAGAAAATAATAGCTGGGCATGGTGGCATGTGCCTGTAGTCCCAGCTACTCAGGAGGCTGAGGCAGGAGAATTGCTTGAGCCCAGGAGTTTGAGGTTGCTGTTAGCTAAGCTGATGCCATGGCATTCTGGCCTGGGCAACAAAGTGAGACTCTGTCTCAAAAAAAAAAAAAGAAAGAAAGAAAGAAATCATAGATGACACAAACAAATGGAAAAAGATCCCATGCTCATGGATTGGAAGAATCAACATTGTTAAAACATCCATACTGCAGAAAATTGTTTATAGATTCAGCACTATTCCCATAAAAATATCATCTGGGTAAGATAAGCCTAGAAAAAATATAAATATTTTCAACTGACTTCTATTCAGTTTTCTACCGATTTAATGACTTGAAGTATACCTGCTGATTGCCTGTCTCTTTCTTGCCAAATTTTACAAAAAATTCTAGTAGGTAAAATGAGGTCTGCAAAAGGAATAGGTCATTTTTAGCTCAGAAAGTCAGAGAAGGCCAGGCAATCAGAAACCAGTGGTGATATTCTTTCCTGATAAGATGATTTTCACCAACACCTTTACACCCCACTTGCTTGCACACACACCACTTCTAGTCTGCTGTTCTATTCTAATCGTACAAATGAGGGTGGCTATGGTATTGTGAAAGAGATTAAAAATGGAGATGGGTAAACAGTGCTTTGGGTGCTGGCAGCAGTGTCTTTGACACAGTATGTATTAGTTACAAATATATATTTTTTCAGGCAAAAACTTAGGGCATCTTGATGTGTGTCACCTGAAATGTTTTTGGAAAGCAATGGTGGAGAAAATCTTCTGAACCTCTAATGACAAAATATCTTTTTCCTAATTTGTATTTATCCAAGATCTACATGAAGCACAAGTCTTGGCATGACTAATATCAGGCAGTGTTTTTTTTTTTTAATAACTGAACTTTTTGTAGGTACTACATAGAACTTAATTGAACTTAAGTTGTAAATTATATGTCCCAACTAATACCTAGGAGAAAGTTAACTTTACATTGCAAAATTGATATGCTTTAATAGTCTAACATGTAAATTGGAATGGTAAACATCACTTAAGAATATTTAAAAACTACATACAAACATGCATGCATGCACACACATACACACTCACACACATTCACACACACACCTCTATCCCACTTCCAGAGAGAGTTAGCCCAAAAGTTTATTTGTCGGTAAACTTTATATGACCTAGCCTCTCAATTTTCTTAATTGTTCAATAGATAGAAAAATATAACAAAGTGTCAGAAATGTTTATGAAAAATTAAACTGGAAGTGATACACTTAGTTTAAAACTAATTTGAAGTGCCTGCTACCTATATAGCCTTTCTTTGCCACTAAAATCCTCAGCAATGTAGTCCCACATTTTGTTTCTGAGCATAGATTACTTTCAACCAAAATAACTCATTACTAGGTGTGTTCTAATTTATGTAGCACATAAATTAGGGGGTTGCCAGTATTTCTTGGGGTGCTCTGTTCTTTATTATGGGGTCATCTTTCAAAAATGATAACCTTACTTTTAAAATATTCAGCATTTTTTAAATGTTCAGCCATGTTGAAAGTTAAAAAAGTAGGAATTAAATAATATTCCTTGGTGAAATGTACCTTGGTGAGAACTATTATCTGATCCTCCTGTTCCCAATTTCCCTGACTGTTCCAAGTACAAGATTTTTAAAATACATATAAATATCTAATGATCTATTAAGTTTGTACATTAAAACTAATTCAGAAACTGATTTCTATGTTAAGATTTAAGATTAAGAAGCACATAGTAAAAAAAAAAACAATGAATATGCCGGGCGCGGTAGCTCACGCCTGTAATCCTAACACTCTGGGAGGCCGAGGAGAGTGGATTGCTCAAGGTCAGGAGTTCATGAGCAAGAGCGAGACTCTGTCTCTACTAAAAAAAAAAAAAAAAAATAGAAAGAAATTATTGGCCAACTAAAAATATATAGAAAAAATTAGCCGGGCATGGTGGCACATGCCTGTAGTTCCAGCTACTCGGGAGGCTGAGGCAGGAGGATTGCTTGAGCCCAGGAGTTTGAGGTTGCTGTGAGCTAGGCTGATGCCACAGCACTCACTCTAGCCCGGGCAACAGAGTGAGACTCTATCTAAAAAAAAAAAAAAAAAAAAAAAAACAATGAATATTCAAGTTACTATCAAACTATCTCTTGTTTTCCTCAGTAAACATACTCAAAGCCAGCAGGGTAGAGCTATATTATTTAAATCTAATGTTCTACCATTAGACTAATAAGCAGGGATTCTGTTTTATTAATCAGTCTCCTTTCAATTTGGTTCACTTAATCTGTATTTTATTTTTATATTTCAGCATATTACAAGTGTACAAATGTTTAGGTTACATATATCGCCTTTACCCCACCCAAGTTAGAGCTTCAAGTGTGTCCATCCCCCAAACAGTGCACACTGCACCCTTCCCCTCCTGCTCCCTCCCATCTGCCCGACACCCAATGAATGCTATTGCTATATGTGCACTTAAGTGTTGATCAGTTAATAGCAATGTGATAGTGAGTACATGAGGTGCTTGTTTTTCCATTCTTGTGATATTTCACTTAGTATAATGGGTTCCAGCTCTATCCAGGATAATACAAGAGGTGCTAGATCACCATTGTTTTCTGTGGCTGAGTAGAACTTCAGTGGACTGAGGGGAACTCAGACTGTATTTTATTTTGACAATACCTCTGATATTCAAGTGGTTGGCTGAATCCTGGGATATAGAATCTTAAACTGTAACATGGATGCATGGGTATGGAGCAGTTCAAGTCCCTTTACATTTATAAATTTCTTTTACAGATTTTAACTTATTATTTTGAAGCTCTTTATTTTCTTTGCAATGCATCACTTTGA
Source organism: Lepilemur ruficaudatus (assembly GCA_963574885.1). NCBI lineage: Eukaryota > Metazoa > Chordata > Mammalia > Primates > Lepilemuridae > Lepilemur > Lepilemur ruficaudatus. The sequence continues at coordinate 21,146 of CAUYRT010034758.1, forward strand.
TTTAAAACCATATTTGCTTATACACTATTTAAAAAAAATTAATGTTATTCCTAAAACCTTATCACTATTTCTGTGCCTTTATTGCATTAGTTCTAACATGCACGTTAACTTCTTTCCTCCCTTCTGCCTAGATGAATCTCCCACAATTCAGTTTAAGTATAGATTTAAATCTGTAAAATCTTTCCTTATTATTCTTGTCCATGACATTCTCCCCCTTCTGAATTCATTGTCAGGATGAACCCTGCTCTCAGATAATTTAAAATTCCCTGGTGTTTCAAATAAGGTACACCTCAAAAAATAACTAATGACATGAACTGAGGACAAACAAGTGGTATTAACCACAAGTACATGCCTGAGACAAGAGGGATCACCAGGAGTGGGTCAGATATGTGTTTATTAAAATAATAGCAACAAAGCCACAAAGAGGAATGCGACAGACTTTAAGAATAAGATTAAAACTGGATGTAAATGTGAGAAAAAAATTACAATTGCTCATCTATAGAAAATTTATTAGGAAATGTATGTGAGGATATAATATAGTAAATAAAACTTATGAAACTAAAGTATTTTCCCCCAATCATCATAATTCCTAAGATCTATCCCAAAATAACTTCAAAAAGATACACTCCATGAACCAAATAAAATTAGATGTAATTTAATCGTTGTAACTTGCAACAGGAGACCATTTTCTTTTAATAGGAGAAATTTTATTGTGTTAAAGGAATATTATGAACAAAGCTATCTAGTGTGAATTTGCCTAGGTTTTTCTACTATCAATAAAAAGAGAAATAACCTGATTCTGTATGATTTGTTCCAGGTATTCAAATAAAAACTTCTCTAGAGATAAGAAGAGCATTCCATCTTCTTACTACAGCATGACAGAAATATTTCTTAACATCAAACTCCCTTTGCTCCAATTCAGTGCTCTCCGAGTAATGATATGATCTATCATTTGTTTTCCTGGGTAGACCTAAGCAACCCTAGTAGGAGACTTTCTTATAATCCACTCCAATTAATGGGGCAATATTGCCCATGTAAGGTTAATAGCAGGCATTTTGTTTCATTAATCAGCATCCTATGAAATTGATTCATTTATTTGTACCTCATTTTGACAATATGGTTAAGTAAGTTAATGGAAAAAAATCTTAAAATGGAACACCGAAAATAGCTATACCCTCCCTCATTCCCCAAAATCATGATTTAACTATTATAGTTTTATCTCAAATGAACTGTTTGAAATAACCCAGTATTAAAATATATGTACCATCAAGAATAATCAGATTTAATTTAAATTTGATTTAAAAGGAGAATTGTGTACTAATGATTTTGCATTAACTTTTTGGTAACTAACATAAAACTGAAAAATAATTATTAAGAAATATAGGATAGATACAAATTTTAAAAGATGTTACAGGCTTAATTATTTTTATTAAATATGATGGTATATTTGCCTTGGTTCTCTATAATCAGTTATATGATTTTATATATCATTACTAAAGATGGACCAAGTTTAAAATAAAATAGGAATTTTAAAACTCAGATTTTTATGTTTCTCCCTAAAAAATCCTAAATAATTATAATTCATAAATAACATCTATGAAATAAAAAAGCAATACTTTTTAATATCCCTCAGGGTATGTATTTCTCCAATAATCTTCTAAATAAAGAACAAACTCAACTATTGCTAATTATTAAGTGTTATAATAATTATCATCTAAATTAAATACCTCAAATCTTCCTTCACATAAAAGAGTTGGTCTGGTGAAATTTTCCATTTGTCGTATCATCTCAGTCTTTTCAAATACTCATAAACTGAATTTCATATTTGAGTAAAGAAAATAACTTGTCAGTTAGGATGATGACTTGGTTTGCTCATTTCTTCAAACTTTATTTTCATATTTACAGAAAGACTAAAGAATGCAGAGAAGGAGTTACACAGATGGTAAATTAATATTGCTCATAATTGTCTTCATTTCCCTTCTTTATTGTTCATCACTTGGTTTATTTGCATGAAAACGGGGCCTCTGATTCTTAAGATTTCGTTTGCATGAATTGTTTCAGCACACAAAACCACAAGTTCCTCATTAACAAGTAAAACTGTATGAATGTATAACAATAAAATGTAAAGGTGAACGGGACCCCAGAGATAATACAAGCTACAGAGATAAAGATAGTAAACTCCAGAAAATAAAAATTATTTCAGCAAGATAAATCTGTAATTTTAACAATGGCAGAATTGTGCTCAACTCTATCTGAATTCAAAATGATTATACGTATTGCATTACAAAACAAGTCAACAAGGCATTTAGAAAGGGACTCATTTTAGATCTCATATACAAAATCCTGTTTTGCTCATGATGCTTATTGATGATGTTTTGAATGTTATTCATTTTCTCTTGGCATTATTATGACAAACAGCACAAAGGATAATAGCTTTTGATGAGGGATAGTTAGGCTATGCTGTTCTCTTCCTATTTTAATAATCCCACTTAATGCAAAATGAGAAAAACTGAAAGAAATGTTTGAGCGTCCTTGTTTCTAGGCACGGAGTTTTTGAAAGTTTCTTAAGAAATGTAAATAATACAATTGATACTTACTTTTAAGTATTATGAATGGCCTTTTATTTTGTATTAACACACTTTATTTTTAGAGCAGTTTTCGGTTTACAGAAAAAAATAGAGCATAAAGTTCAGAGTTCTCACATACGCCCTCTCCCAATTCCCACCCTTTCTCTCCTCCATTCACACACAATTCTTCCTATGATTAACATTTTGCATTCCTGTGGAACATTCCCTACAAGTGATGGCCCAATATTGGTATATTATTATTATCTAACAACTATAGTTTATATGGAGTTTATAGTTTATATAGATTTATATTAGTGTTCACACTTTGTATTGTATAGTTCCATAGATGTTGACCAATACCTTAGTGTCATGTATCCACCATAACTGTGTCATACTGTTATACTATAGTTCCACTGCCCTAAATATACCCTAGTGATTCACTTATCCCTCTCTCTGCTGCTCTACCTTCCTTCACTCTGAAGCCATGCAAACCACTAATTGCTTACTGTCTGCATAGTTTTGTCTTTTCCAGAATGTCATATCTTAGAAAGATACAGTATGTAGCCTTTTCATATTGACTTCCTTCATTTAGTAACACATATCTAAGGTTCTTCTTTTTTTTATCCTGGCTTACTTGCTCATTTCTTTTCTTCTTTTTAAATTTTATTGTGGTTAGAAAACCTGAAATTTAACCTCTTAACAGATTTTTAAGTATACAATATAATATTTTTACTATACGCATAATGCTGTACAGAAAATCTGGAACTGATTCATCTTGCATTACTGAAACATTATACCCACTGATTAGCAACTCCCCATTTCCCCAACACTCTGCTCTGGTAATCATTGCCCTACTCTTAGTCTCACTGAGTTTGACTATTTTAGATACATCATACAAGTGGAATCATGCAATATTTGTTCTTCTGTGGCTGATTTATTTCATTTAGCCTGATGTCCTCCAAATTCATACATGTTGGGGCATATTGAAGGATTTCCACCTTTTTTAAGGTAGAATAATATTCAATTGTATGTATATACCACATTTTCCTTATCCATTCATCTTTCTATGAACATTTATTGTGTAATATACAATGCATACTCACCAGCTGTATAAATTTGAACAAGTCGCTTGATCTGTCTGGACCTCTGATTAATAAGATTAATAAATACATATCATTATTATAAATATGTAATTAAATAATATATGTATGCCACTTAGAACAGTTGCAAAAATTACAATGTTTTTGTCTCATTTATGCAAGTAATATATATGTATACAACATAGAGAACTTGCTTATTTGCATTTAAAAAAATAGAAAGAATAAAACTCTGTCAGGGAAAACTATCATTGATGCTTACAGTCTCTTTTCTCCTAGACATTTTCCAACAAAAGTATTTCCATCCCATTATATATTTAAAAAGTCAGATTATACCATATGTTGCTTTTGGAAATGTGCTTTTAATTTTACATTTTCACATCAGTTAATAAATATCCATATCATCATCTTAATGAATGCATAATATTCTATTCTTGTATGCATTGTAATATAATTATTTGTAACCAATTCTAAGAGACGTTCACTTAGGCTGGTTTCTGTTTAAAATATTCCTGCAGTAAAATCATTGGACATAAGGTTTGGTATATTACTATTTAAAAAATATGAATGACAAAATTTTAAAAGCCTTTGGCTGAAGTATTTTAATTTCTCCATATTTGAGACTCTTACTTAAGATTATGACAAATATTCATTACAATGAAATTGATAATGTGTGTCAGTGTGTGTGTGTGTATTTGTTTGATAGCTACAGTTTATTCAAAAGTTAGTTCATGATAGGGTGAAGGAGACAGTAGTAAAATCAGGCAATGAAAACAATCTTTCTCCCAACATGTTACAACATTTGACAATGTTTTAGGATTCTGGGGCTATAGCAAAATTATCACCCATGGTATAATTTAGTACTTCCTCAGTCACAACTAACCAGTGTAGAGTATTTATGTGTAACACATTGGGAACTTTTCAGCTTAAAAAAAGAAAATATATATATGTATATATTGCTAGTTTGCCTTCAGAAATGGATACATATTATTATACTTTTGAAATGGTCATAAAAGAACTTGACCTTTTCAAAATTGTCATGGTCACATTTTCCACACCACATTGTTATGTCTTTATTCACAATGTCATAAGAGACAATTTCATAAGTAAATTAAATGTTCTCCTTGTGAAGTTTCCTGTGAAATTAATCATTAAAACAGTGCTGGACAATCTGTTATTACCTCAATTTCTCTCAATGTAACAAAAATAACCTTCAGATTTCAGCTGACAGTGTAAAGGATAATGGATCACGGAATCCAATCATACAGTGTATTTGCTCAAAAAGTCTCATAATATGTTGCACTAAAGTCAGAACACTTTTTATCAATGTCCAATGACTTCCCCAAGGATATTTACCAAGTTAATGGCAGAGTTGGGTCTAGAATGCTGGTCTCCTCTTTTTGTTTTTTTTTCACACCTCCTTAATTTTAATTACTATAATATTTTTCATTTAACTGCTACAACGTTCTAACATATTCAATAAGTTTCTGAAAAATAGTGAGATCACTGTAACATCTCTCCAGGAAAATTAAACTGATAAGAAACTTCTATATCTATTTTTATTATTATAATTTCAATATTACAAGGACCTGAGACCTAGAATCTTTCATATTCTAAAGATTTCCTAAAAGTACTATTTTTCACTTTTCTAAAATATAGCCCCACACTTACATATATAAAATAGAATTATTTAGGGGAAGATTTTTGCTCTCCAATGTATTTTCTCTCTCATCCTCTTGGCACTTTTAAATTTTTCTCTCTGAATTCTATTATTTCTTACTCCATAGCAGAGTCTAATCAACTACTGGATTTTTCCCCTTGAAATCCATTCTAATATCATATAGTTTTATATACATTCCTCCATCTGTTCTGTTGAGTTTTAAGTTTGTTTCTCATTCCATCTTTCTTATTCCTTATGGATTTCTCTCTCATGTTTGATACAGACAATATGTGGTATTGATGTTAATTTGTTTTCTAAAGCTATATTCAGGCCACTATGAAAATTATTTGCAAAGCCATGTTTTTCTTCTAAGTTATTAAATTTTATTCCTTTCCTTCTCTTTTGACATACATTTTCTTAGGACTAATGCATCTCCCATTTTATTTAACATAAAATGGGAAGATAGCCAAACCTGATATTTTCTAGTGGATATATTGAAGCAGCCTTACTTCAGTTAACTTTTCATTTAAAGGTCAACTTTCTACAAGTGGATGCACTGGGCTCTCATCTGAATTCCCAGATTCCCATAGGAGTTCATCTAATTCAGCTATCCTAGACTGAGGAGAGTAATCATCCTATACCTATTACATGAATGAATAAGGTCAAAATCCCATATTCCTAATATTTACTATTACCAATTTTCTTTTTTACAATAATTACATCTTTCATCATTAGTAGCATTAATAAAGTAATAACTTTGTAATACCTTTTTGCACCTTTATATCTCTCTGTGACTACAAAAGTGTTGAGGGTTAGGGTCTAGAGACATGAGAACCCCAGAAGTGGGACAGGACTTTGCCAAAGAGCTGTGGATGTGTCAGTTCACAGAGCAAAAGTTGCTCATCTTTGAGAGGGACATTTCACCAACCAGGATGTCTGCAAAACAGACCCCACCTCAAGGCCTGAAAGCCACCACCTGGATGTCTGAAGCTGGGCTTCGGAGCAAAGGCTAAGGGAATGATCAAAGGATATCAGCCTGGCAGGTAATAGTAGTTAGCTATACTAAACTCAAAGAGATGTTCCTGCTTCTCTCCTGACCCCATGTCTCAGTTAATGAGGAGCTAGATAAAGCAGAAAGAAGAATGTGGTCTCTTTGTTCCGTTCAATTATACACTTTACTGCTGACTTATGATGTTATCTTTAACCAGTGTATGCTTAGCTAGTCTATTCTTACTTTAGGGCAAGTGATTTTAATCTTGAAAAATTTTGTAAAAGTTTGCTCATGTAGGAAAAATTAAGTAAGAGGTCTTGTGATTCTTTGGGGAGGCTTGAAACTGAAATTCATGATTTATACACATGAATCAATAACCTATAATGATTGTTTGCTGTAAGAATAAATACTGATGCAGGACTTCACTCATTGCCTCCTGGTTCACAGGAATGCTGGAGGACCCCTGATTTCTCCATCACCTTAATCTATACTTTGCTTCAGTCTCATTTATTTCCAATCTTTTTTTTTTTAAAAAAACTTTATTGAAGTATAATTTACATACCATGCAGTTCATCCATTTTAAGTGTATAATTAAATGATTATTAGTAAATTTACCAAGTTGTACAGCCATTCCCACAAATCAGTTTTAGAACAATTCTTTGCCCCTATTAAGAGCCCTAATTTCCATCCTCAATTTCAGGGACCCACTAATCTGCTCCCTGTTTCTATAGATTTGCCTTTTCTGGACATTTCAAAGAGTGGAATTATATAATATGGGAATTTTGTCTCTAATTTTTTACTCAGCATTTTTTTTGGTCACATTTTGTATCTTTGTCTCTCCCTAACATGGGTTAGTGGTATGTCCCTCCCCTCCACAATGTTCATTGCATCCCTCAGATGTGGATCTACCCCCCAAACTCTGAGATCTCTGGTGAACACCACCACCATGTGAGCTCCATAGTGTTAATCAGTCAGTACCAATATGATGGCGAGTATATGTGAAGCCCATTCTTCCAATCTTTTGACACCTCACTTTGGATAGTGGGTCTAAGCTCAATCCAGGATAATATAAGTTGTGATAGCTCACTGTCATTTCTTAAAATTGAGTAATATTCCATTTTAAACATATACCAAATTTTAATAATCTATTCATGAGTTGACAGACACTCGGGTTGTTTCTTCCATGTCCTTGTAATAGTGAATTGTGCTGCCATAAACATTTGGGTACAGATGTCTTTATTACAGAATGTCTTATGCTCTTTTGGGTAGATGCCTAATAATGCTATTGCTGGATCGAATGGTATTTATATTTTTAGCTCTTTGAGGAATCTCCAAATTTTTTTCCACAGAGATTGCACTAATTCGCAGTCCCACCAGCAGTGTAAGAGTGTTCCTGTCTCTCCACATCCTCACCAGCATTTGTTGTTTTGGGATTTTTTGATAGAGGCCAATCTTGCCGGGGTTAGGTGCTATCTCATTGTGGTTTTGATTTGCATTTCTCTAATGATTAGAGATATTGAACATTTTTTTATACATTTGCTGGCCGTTATTCTGTATTCTTTGGAGAAGTTTGTGTTCATCTTCTTTGTCCATTTATAAATGGGGTTGTTTGATTTTTTCTTGTTAATTGTTTTGAGTTCTAGGTAGATTCTTGTTATCAGACCTTTGTCGGAAGTGTAGAGAGCAAATATTTTCTCCCATTCTGTAGGTTGTCTATTTGCTTTAAGGATAGTTCCTTTGACTGTACAGAAGCTTTTTAATTTGATCAGATTCCATTTGTTTATTTTTGTTGTTGCATTAATTGCTTTTGGGGTGTTCTTGAAGAATTCTTTGCCTAGGATGACGTCTGAAACGGTCTTCCCAACATCTTCTTCTAGGATTCTTAAGGTTTCATGCCTTAGGTTGACGTCTGTTAACCATCTTGAGTGTATTTTTGTGAGAGGTGAGAGGTAGGGATCTAGTTTCATTCTTCTGCATGTAGCTATCTGGTTTTCCCAGCATCATTTATTGAAAAGAGATTTTTTTCCCCAATGTATATTTTTGTCTGGTTTATCAAAGATTAGATTACCATATGCGGATGGTTTCATCTCTGGATTCTCAGTCCTGTTCCAAAGATCAGTGCTTCTGTTCCTGTACCAATAAAAGGCTGCTTTGATTATAATTGCTTTATAGTACAACTTTAAGTCTGGAAGACTGATGCCT
>CAUYRT010034760.1:0-15761 GCA_963574885.1 Lepilemur ruficaudatus
ACTCTGTCTCAAAAACAAAAATATGTATATTATAAGACAAAAACAGTCATTTAATTCAAGAGATGCTCCAAAGAGACTAAAAGTTAGATTAATATCTGAAAAGTCGCATGTAAAACACATGTATAAAGACCTCATTTTCGTTATAATTTCAGGGAAATGACCTCATAAGAAGGTAGCATGAGGTGTGTAACAGAGTTACACAATCCTAACCTATCGTAACTTAGACAACGTGACTTAAACTCATTTATAGAAAGAAAGGGAGAGAAGAAAGGAGAGAGGGAAGGAGGGATGAAATAAAAGAAAAAGAGGGAAACCTATAAGGATAAGAAAAAGACACAGTACATAACATCATTTAGCAAGTTGAAGGCAGTAAATGATAGTATCCTTCTCCTCCACAAGAGAAACATTCTTGCTGGCCCTAATATACTAACAAAATCAAGCATGAGAATCAAGCATACTAATCATTGTCAATACGAAGACTATTATATTTAACCCCGATGCTAAGAAGTTAGCCAGGTTGACAATTAGTCCACAAGATATTTCAGGTCAAAGCAGAGATTCATTTAAACATGCTACATATTCATGATTTTATTGGCCCTTCTCTACCACCCTGGTAATCAAACATTCATATGCCAGGACCCCTCGTAAGTCATAAGAACTCTCTGATACTGCCATACAAACGTATTTTTTGCCAAAACACCATAAAGAGTATAAGTATTATTTGATGTGCACTGAACTGTCAAGACTGCTTCAAAAGTCAAGTAAGATGTCTCTATCTCTAAATGAGGTCACTCCCTGAAGTTTTGATACAAAATTTTTATAAAATTGTACTTGAGACTTGCTCGTCCTCTAAGAGATTCCAACGACTGGTCTACCACACGGAACACTCCCTAATCTATATGATCCAACAAATACCTCTTGAGTCCTACCAGTTAGGAAAATGAAAAAAATACACGATTTTTTTGCGCTCCAAATAAATACATGACTATTTCTAATATGACACAGACTATGATAAATCCTAGAACTGACATGACAGCAAAGGAAAATAGAGAATGTAAGTTAAAAAAGAAAATCAATCTGACCGAGGGGCTCTGAGGACCAGTGGAGCAGGTGCGGTGAGGGGAGGGGTGGTAGAGATGTCACGATGGAAGAGGAGGTAAGAAAAGAGAGTCTTGGCCGGGCACGGTGCCTCACGCCTGTAATCCTAGCACTCTGGGAGGCCGAGGTGGGAGGATCGCTCAAGGTCAGGAGTTCAAAACCAGCCTGAGCAAGAGCGAGACCCCTGTCTCTACTAAAAATAGAAAGAAATTAATTGGCCAACTAAAAAATATATAGAAAAAATTAGCCAGGCATGGTGGCGCATGCCTGTAGTCCCAGCTATTCGGGAGGCTGAGGCAGGAGGATCACTTGAGCCCAGGAGTTTGAGGTTGCTGTGAGCTGGGCTGACGCCAGGGCACTCTAAGTCAGGCAACAGAGTGAGACTCTGTCTCAAAAAATAAAAAGAAAAGCATCCGTCTTGGCTGCCTAAAAGAGAGGAGTCTCGGGAGAGCAGATCTGTAAGCCCAAAGAAAACAATGAAGACTTCAGTTCCAGGTGGGATCTCATTCTTCCACAGTGCGGGAGCCGCCGTGAATTTTTGAGAAAGGAGGTGATCCGAACAAACTTGATTCCCCAAAGTGATCTTCTGAAGCAGAATGGATGGGCAACAAGAATTAAAATAGAGTGGGACCAATTTGTCAAAATCTATGCCAGCAGTCAGGAGATATCCTTCTGAAGTAGGTAGGGCAGGGGATATGAAAATATGGAACGAAGGAGCAAAGCTTGCAAGGAGAGCTGAAAGTATCTGCAACTGACCACAAGGCACCCCCGCCTTGCAGAACCACCACACCAGTCTGCCAACCAGCCGCTGCCCAGCGCCAAACTGCCCTTCTCACTCCCTAGAAGTTCAGCTTCTTTCCTGCCTCAGGATCCTGCCACGTACTGTTTTCCGTGTCTGGAAACTGGCACCTGATTTTTTTCCACCAGGCTAACCCTAACCATCCTTCAGATCTTAGTGTAAGAAAAGAGGCGACTCGTGACCCCTCCACTCTAATAACATGTCCCAATCCACAAATTCTCTCTTGGAAAACTTAACCACACACTTAGACACGTGTGTGTTTACTATCTACTCCCCCATTGTGGGATTATGACCATTTGTTACCCATACACACAGTACTTTGACAAAACATTGTTAAGAGAGTATGTGCTAAATCCAAAAAAGAACAGCAAATCCTACTCCTGAGTAAATATCCAACAGAAAAAAGTGCATGGATCTTCCGAAAGACATGCACGAGAGCACACAATAGCCCCCACACCGGAAGCAACTCCAACATTCATCAACCAGAGGATGGATAAATACATGGTATTTCACACCATGGAACACTACACAACAACGAAAAACCCTACTGCTTCATATAACATGGGCGAATCTCACAGACATAATATTAAGCAAAATAAAAAAAGAAAGCCAGAGAAAACTTTTGTTGGTAGTATTGCTATTCTGAGATTGTCATGTGTATGATGGGGATACTATAAACAAAAACTTATTTAATGTTGTCATTATATTATTCCTGCTGTCATCAAGAACCAGGATTCTTCACTAAGATATGGGTGTCAAAAAAGATTAAGTGAAAGTCCTGTAGTGCTGAAACTGAATTGTAAGTATCAATGTGAACTCAGGAGGTACTCTATCTTTCAACAGAAATTTTTTTCTAGACCTGACTACTGAAAAGACCTAGAAACAATGATAGATCCATCAGCAACAGGAACCCCTAGAGCCCTGACTGTAGTCTTGAAATTCCACTCCCCACGAAAGGCATCGAGTCTCCTTGGAGAAACTGCTGATACCAGGTGTAGGGAGGACATGTACATAATGAGTCTGGAACGCCTTCTCCTACCAGATAACAAGTTATCAAAGAAGCTGTTCTACTAGGCAACAAATAAATACATGCGCAGTTTCTCCTTATAGAATGGCCAGCTAATAAAAAGAAATCACAGTATTAAAATGTCACGACTTTGCAACTCCTAATGACCCCACCTGTTTATACAAAGTTTTTCTGAAACACAGCCCTGCCATTCATTTACGTGTGTCTGTGGCCACTTTCCCTCTGCGCTGGCAGACTTCCTGAGGAACTAATGCTGGTTTATTAATTGGTTTCAGCTACTCGCCAAAGAATCACACCCATCTCCCAGACTTGTTTCAGAAGCATCTGTCTTTTTATAAAGAGTCCAGAATTAGAACCACTGGTCTAAGTAAGATGTAGCAACCTTGGAAAATTACCAAGGTGAAAGTAACGGATGCTAGACAGGTCAAGAAAGCAAAATGAAAGTCATCAGCATGAGACAGAAGTGGACAGAAAAAGAACATCTGAGTCCAATGAAGGAAGGTCCTAGAGGTCAGGAGAGGAAGAGAAGAATGTGGGGAAAAAAAGGAATAAAAGACACCAACTTCAAAACAGGAGGATTGACTTAAAAATGTTCTGACAGTGAAGAAATTATTCATGCCCCACAATTCAACAAAAATAGACCAAAAGTGTCTGTACCAGTCAGGCTAGGAAAGAAAACAGATTCAAAAAAAAAAAAAAAAAAAAAACCAACTTGTTCATCACAGTCATAACGTGTTAGGTGTATGGAAGCACCAAAAACAAGCTTACAAACAATTTGGTCTGATTCACTCATTTCCTAGGTGACAAAACCGAGGTCTATTAAGGCTAATTAAATGGAAATCAAAAATACTGTGCAATTAGAACTAGAGCTAAAATGTACCGTTTTCCACTTTACCTCCCTGCCTTTCATCCTCATCTGTCACCATGGTTTTCCATCTGGTGACTTACTTCTTCATTATACTAAATGTCATTCTATTTTTTGATTCATAAATAGTAAGCATTTGGTAAATATTTGTTGACTGGCTCAAAATGAGCCTACTTCAGTCATGAAGGTCTCCCATTTCAACAACTTGTTCTGCTCAATATTACTCCTCTACCTCCCACCAAAATGCATTCTGAGTAAATCTCAGAGATGTCCAGAAAACTTGTTGGCTTACTGGTATCTGTGCTTCCAGAAAAATGTTAGGATATGAAATGGAACACACAGTACCAAGCTATAAAAAGAGCTAACATTGTACATGTCTCTTATCATTGCCATAAGTGTATACATAAGTTGAGCCAGGCTCACATCTATAATCCCAGCCCTTTGGGAGGCTGAGGCAGGAGGACTGCTTGAGCCCAGGAGTTCGAGACTAGCCTCGACAACATAACAAGACCCTGTGTCTACAAAAAACTTAAAAAACTAGCTGGGCGTGGTGGCATGCACCTGTAGTCCCAGCTACTCGGGAGACGGAGATGAGAAGATCACTTGAGCCCAGGAGGTTGAGGCTGGAGTGAGCTATGATTGTGCCACTGTACGCAGCCTAGACAACAGAGCAAGACCCTGTCTCTACCAAAAAATATATATATGTATATATACATGTGATTTGCAATTGCCAGAAAGAGGATGTCCTTGATCTAATGGGGTCAAAATCCCTAAAAATAGGGAAAGACAGTAACAACCTACCCCAGCCTTACAATAAGGGATTACAGAGTACTTACCAAGCACATAAAGTGCACACGCCTCGAATTGTTCAGGTATTTTTATATTTATTCTTTATAAGCATTGCATGTTCTGATGTACCCAGAATGTAATATGTAAAGAATGTTTTTTTAAATAAAGAATGTTTTGAAGTCTCCAAAAGTCTGATGTCACTACTACTTTTACATATAATTTAGAAAAAAAATGAGCAAAAAAAAGTACAGGATTAACTTATATACAAAAAGAGAAGGCAGCCTAGAAAAGGAGAAAGGCCATCCAGATAACAATCATTTTACAGATTTCTATGATTCTATTATTCTTTTTTTAAAAATGTACATACCCTTACCACTTAGAAACAGTTGTTGAGGCACAGAGTTTGTAGGAAAGACACCAAATTTGGAAAGGATCCATCTAGAAGCTTTTTCAACCTGGAGCTTGTACTTCGCAGGCACTCGAGTGGGCAGCCAGGCGCAGAGCAGTCGTGAGTCACTGGTGTGAAGCAGAATGTGGAATGTTATAGGCTGGAAGATATAAAATAAAGAAACAGGGTTGGTTATTAAGTAACAGCCATGTTTAAAATAAAAGCTGTTAACATTCTAGCAGCTTCCATATAGCATACCCCTAATGAAAAGTCTGACAGTTCTGGAAAGGTTAAACATGACCCGGCAATTCCACTCCCAGGTATATACCCAAGAGAAATGAAAACACACATCACACAAAAATGGGTACACAAATGTTCACAGTAGCGTTATTTGTAACAGCCAGGAAACAACAGCCAGGAAACAACCCAGATGTTATCAGCGGATGAGTGGACAAATAAAACATGACAGATCCATCCCACAGAATATTATCCTGCCATAAAGAGGAATGAAGCACTGACGCATGCCACAGCATGGATGCATCTTAAAGACACTAAGCTAAGTGAAAGGAGCCATTGAAAAAAGGCCACGCGTTACATGATTCCATTCATATGGAACGTTCAGGATAGACAAATCTACACAAAGAGAAAGCAGATGAGTGGTTGCCTAAGGCCAGGAGACAGGGAGAGACTACTAACAGGTGCACGGTTTCTTTTCAAAGGTGATACAAATGTTCTAAAGATTTGAAGGCTGTCATAATGGTTGCCCAAGTCTGTGAATCTATAAAAACCTAAAACTGTATACTTTACATTGATTTGCATGGTATGTGAATTATATCTCAATAAAGGTGATACTTTTACAGAAATCTACAGTCTATAACTTCCTCATCACTCACCAATGTTTGACGTATTATTCCCTATCACCTTACAATTCCACGTACTGGGAAAAGCACTGGATTCAGAGATAAAACCAGATTCTTGCCAATCCCCAAACCATGAACAAGCTACAACTTCTGAGTTCCGATTTCCTCAGTGGGAGGGGAGTCCTCTGTGCTACGCTACCTCACCTTTCCACCAACAGTAGCGTTGCATGCCTGCCAGGAGTAGGTTGTGTCTATTGCAACATTTGCTTATATCAGTTGTATTTATAATACTATAATTACGTAGTTTAGTTAAATATTACATCAGAAATATAACTGTGGCCAGGTGCACTGGCTCATGCCTATAATCCTAGCATTCTCGGGGGCCAACGTGGGAGGATCACTTGAGGCCAGGAGTTCTCCACCAGCCTGAGCAATATAGTGAGACTCCATCTCTACAATAAAATTGAAAAATTAGCTGGGTGTGGTGGTGTACACCTGCGGTCCAAGCTACCTGGAAGGCTGAGGCAGGAGGATCTCTTGAGCCCCGGAGTTGGAGGTTGTAGTGAGCCTATGATGATGCCGTGGCACTCTAGCCAGGGAGACAGTGCAAGACTCTGTTTAAATATATATATATATGCGTGTGTGTATATATACATAAACTACAAAAAGAAAAAGCTTTTATCTCTAAACATTATACAATAAAGACAAGTCATTTTAAAACCATTCTAAAGAAAGCACCTTGGCTGTACATCGAAACACTGATGTACTACAAGCATTTATACACTTGGCAATCATAGAACTTTGTATGTATCTTTCCTCCTCGTGTTAAACAAATTTTCTACTTAACAAACCCAACTGCTGGTGTACCATGCAACCAATGTTGCATAAGAGAGCTTCTGCCCCACGTAAGTTATTTGTATGAAAGACTAACATAAGTACGTTACTAGCACCCCATGTCACACTCTGAAGACCCTACTGAGTTCCCTCTCACAGAGGGTGAAACTTGTCTACGCTTCAAACCCCCAGGGCCGCTACGGTCCCACACTCTCCACAGACACCCTCAACCCTTCACGGAAAAAGGTTGTCCAACATCAACACTTCAAATTCGATGCAGGGCTGCTAGGTCCTTCCTGTGCTCCTAGGCGCCATGTGTGAAGGCCTTTGTCACACACCTCTAATAATCTGCCCTTTCCAAAGCCAGACCTACATCTGACCTATACATTCAGGTGGCCAGTAAGCCACATCCCCCTCAACTGTTTTCTTTTTACTCTCAACTTACTCCTCAACTGCCAGTCATTTGCACCCTGACCCCAACCACTTCCTAATGACTGCAAGAGAATCCTAGAAGTGGTCATTCTAACTGGTCTCTGGCCTCCCCTCTCTCTGCTCCCCTCCCCTCCATGGCTCTCAGATACTGCTTCCTAACATACAACCCACATCACAAAAGCCCCCGGCTTGGTGATTCAATGGTGCCCCCAATGCCTACAGAATACAGTCCAGGAATTCCTCACCCTGAGGAAGGATTTTAATGGAAGAAACTAAGCTGCTAGCCCATCTCCCTGATGCTATCCAGACTCGAATCAGGCTGAACTCTATGCTCTGTGCAAACACATCCCATTCTTTCCTACACTCGGATCAAACGCACCATTTCTTCCATCCCGAATGCCTTCCCTTCGTTTCTATGGATTGACATTCCCCTAAAATCATTTTTAAAGGAGAAAATCACTCACCCGCTCACAGCCTCAGGGTTCTCAACTGTAAAATGAGAACACCACCTTCAAGGCTGTTTTATAAAGATTATACGGTATTGTTAGTATCATAGGTATTGTTAAGTGTTAAATTAGAACAACAGCTGGCAGGTATCGCTAGACAAACACTGTTTCCCTTACTCACTCAACACAATGAATACCCAATAAATAATTCCTAACTGACAGAACAATAGAAAGTGTCTTTTCCAGCCACACTGTGCTCTTTGCTCCATAATCCACGGTTTAAGGATTGACGCCTCTGGAAGGTAAGATGATAAAAATTTCAGATAGAGTTTTCATTTTCTGGGACTCTCACATAGATTCCCATAAAACACAAGCACAACTTCACATAGATCCGTGACACAAGAACCACCACCATTTCATGAGTTAGTCATTTACAACTTGATTCACTAATACCTGCTAAAATGGGGGAATCTTACCAAAATAGTTTTATCATTTACCTTTTTTAATTATAGTAAAACACTACATTGTAACATGTAATCTACCATCTTAACCATTTTTAAGGGGACATCAAGGACACTCCCATTGTTGGCATCTCCAGATCTCTTTATCCTGCAAAACTGAATCTCTGCATCCATCAGTCACTCTGTCCCGGCCTCTGCAACCACCAATCCACCTCTGTCTCTATGAGCCTGGCGGCTTGAGGTACCTTATATAGGGGGAATCATGCAGTATTTGTTCCTTTGTGGTTTATTTCACTAAGCATGATGCCCTCAAGGTTCGCCTATGTTGTCATTTACTTTTTCAATAAGAACTTCAGACCGGGAGCGGTGGCTCACGCCTGTAATCCTAGCACTCTGGGAGGCCAAGGCGGGCAGATCATTTGAGCTCAGGAGTTCGAGACCAGCCTGAGCAAGAGTGACATCCCATCTCTACCAAAAAAATAGAAATTAGCTGGACAACTAAAAAAATATATATATATATAAAATTAGCAGGCCATGGTGGCACATGCCTATATTCCCAGCTACTCGGGAGGCTGAGGCAGGAGGATCGCTTGAGCCCAGGAGTTTGAGGTTGCTGTGAGCTAGGCTGATGCCACGGCACTCTAGCCCGGGCAACAGAGCAAGACTCTGTCTCAAAAAAAAAAACCAAAACACAACTTCAAAACCAAAACCACACAGGGACATGGTTTAGACATAGTCTAGCTAAGGCATATTATGTGACACCACATCACAAATTTGGATGACTCAAGTCACAGAGAAAGGGAAAAGGAGAATAACGTGGAGGCGTGACAACAGGTATTCTGCTGTGTGTGTTTCACACACAACTTAAGTAAGTCCAAACAACTCTAAGGAGGTAGATTATCCTTAGTCCCAATTGATAAATGAGAAAAAAAGAGGTTCAGAAGACCACTTAACATCAAGGAGGCATCCCATGTCACTAGCCTATTTCCACCTTGTTTTCATCATAGACCTTATCACTACCTAACATATACTTTTTTAAATTGACTTATCTGATTCCTTATTACCTGTCTCCCTAAGTAGAATGTTAAGCACCTTCGGCCACTGTACCCTCGATCCAGCCCAGAGTCAGAGGGGCAGGAATGGGGAAGCACAAAACATGCCATGTTACAGGTCAATGTGTCACATGTGCAAGTCACACGGAGATTTTTTTAAAAGGTTGCCATCACTACACCACTGGGTCACATTTATACAACAAAACTGTGTCTGTGCCGGGCGCAGTGGCTCATGCCTGTAATCCTAGCACTCTGGGAGGCCAAGGCGGGTAGATGGCTCAAGGTCAGGAGTTTGAAATCAGCCTGAGCAAGAGCGAGACCCCGTGTCTACTAAAAAAAAAAAAAAATAGAAAGAAATTAATTGGCCAACTACGAGTATATAGAAAAAATTAGCTGGGCATGGTGGCGCATGCCTGTAGTCCCAGCTACTCGTGAGGCTGAGGCAGGAGGATCGCCGGAGCCCAGGAGTTTGAGGTTGCTGTGAGCTAGGCTGATGCCACGGCATTCTAGCCCAGGCAACAGAGTGAGACTCTGTCTCCAAAAAAAGAAAAGAAAAACTGTGTCTATGATACACATAGCTTAAAGCCTGAAAATTTTATAACCCCTAGCTGTTCTGAGACTCTCATCCCCAGGTATATGTTTCTTAGATGCTCAGAAACTGGGAGGCATCATTACTGCCAAAGATATATCTTTGATGTTTTTTATGGTTTGTTTTTTGGAGTCAGGAGTCAGGGACAGTGGAAGACAGAGGCAGAGGATAAGGTTCCAATGGTTCCAGAAGGCTGGTCGTCCAAGCCCAAACCAACTATTACATCCTCTTCTTCTATGAATTTCTGTTGTTTTTAATCACACTTTACCTTCTCTGCCTTTTGGTTAAGATCAAGTGTCGTACCCAAGGACTTTTCTACGAGGCGTGAATTTACAAAGGGAAGGGCTATACTAGATTGTGATAATATAGTCTACTCATACCTTAAGTAAATTCTCACTGTAATATTAACCATATCTACAGAAACATGGACTTCCTTCTTCTGCTTCAGATTAAAAGCAAATATTCCCATCATGCCGTATTGCTAAATTTCCTCCCTTAAAATTAAAATTTTTAATTACATTTCAAGAAATTAACTAAACACATACATGCTACTAACTTTCTCAAGCTAAATTTTTTCATAATTTAAATTATAGCAACTAACTCTACCACTGGAAGAATTTAAAATGTTATGAAATCAGGGTTTTTAAAGGGCTTTCACCGAATAAATCCCCACTTGTAACAAAAGCCTACATTTCCCCATTAACTTATTGTTTTCATAAAATAATTTCTTTTGATGGCAAGTATGAAAAATGTTAGTCACAAAAGGAGTACTTTGTTCACCAAATAATTTTATCTTCACTGATGTAACAGAAGTCAGTGGTTTCCTTTTTGTGGTAAACAATGGGCCTTGGGAAACACATTCCCTGTTGAATGTCTTTTACATTTTTTAGACACAATTGGCTCGACTTCCTAATAATCACCATTTACCAGAAACGTGAAAGATAAAAATCTACCATGATACACAACAAGACTGAGCAAGCCAAAAGGAGAAAAACAAAAGACGATTACAAAGCCTCCCTGAAGAAGGTGGAGCATAGGAAACTTCCAGCTCGACACCAACCATCTCCAAACTACTTTTGAAAAGTGAGACTAGCAGTTTCAAGGCGACAAAAATCTCACATCTTTTTTCTCCTTTCCTAAGGGATCATGCCATGAGCAAACTCAACTAACCACATGGATGTCTAAAGGACCTCAAACTCAACTCTGCATGGCCCATCTCCAGCGCGGCATCTCAGGAAATAATCCCATCGTTCTTCTACTTGCTAAGGCCAAAAACCTGGCAGTCACATTTGTTTCCTTTCCTTCCCCGACACCCCCGCATCTAATCCATCAACAAGCCCTGTCAACCCTGTTTTCAAAATACTGTATGTCCTAAATCTAACCCCTCCGCTCTGGGTCCCCTGCTGCCCTTCTAGACAGAGCCATCATTACCTCCGGCCCAAGCAACCGAAGGAGACTCTTCACAGATATCCCTGCATTGACTCATTCTCAGTTCTCCACGTAGTCACCGCAGTGATCTTTTAAAAGTATGAATGTATCCACTGCACCCATGCTCAAAATCCTCCACTAGTTTCACATCGGATACAGGTCCATGAACTCTGACCTTCCCCTTCCCCTATTCTAGCCACACCGGTTTTCCTGCTATTCCTCAAATGCAAGAAGCCGATTTCCACATCAGGACTTGTGCACGTGCTAATTAATCCCTCTGCCTGGAAAGCTCCCCCACAACCATGGTTTTCCCTCCCTCCATCAGATCACTACAAATGCAACCTCCCCCAAAGAGGCATTCCCACCCATGCCCTACTTAAAATAACCAACACCCATCACTCTCTGGCCAAACCTAATTTTTCATCGTAGAGTTTATCATCCAATATTTGTTTATGTTTGTCCACCCGACCAAAAAGCAAGCTCCAGGAGGGCAGAGGCTGTCTTGTTGACATTTACCTCCTCTCCTGGCTCACAGGCACTCAACAAACATTTGTTGATTAAATGAATGGTGCCCATGATAATTAATGATATGCATAAAAAAATACAGACTTTCAAACATTTTATTCAATAAAATGAATATTTATTAACAACTCCATAAATTTCCATCTTACTGTCTTTAGAGGAGTTTAGAGCAGGGTGGAACGACAAAGGAAGGGGAACTTTATATGTTGCCTTCAACACATAACCCAAAGTGTTTGCAAACCTTATCTTACATCCACATTGAGATGCAACAATGTCTCCAGAAAATAACAGGTTTTAAACCATTTCCTTCCTTTCTGTTAAATACCTACATCAACTTTTATGCAAACAAGCTTAAAAGGAGATGCAACACTCAGAGGAAAAGCTAAGAACACAGATGTGACTTGGCTCCCTGTTCCAATATCTCCCAAGATGACTTAAGCAAAATAGAAGAAAAAATTCAAGCATCATTAGAAATTAGAAAGGGGTATCATCCCTCACCTGAAATGTTGAGTTTCCACACAGATAGTTTAAGGCAAGAATAAGGGGAAAGGAGAAGCAGTCTGCCCGAGAAAACGATCCATGCTCAATCCCTCCCTCCACCAAATTCACTGGGCTGAACCCCCCAAAGTGATCTTCAACAGACTCCGCCTAGCCTTCGGGAGAAGACAGTCTCATGCCAGGCTGGGTGACGCAGCCTGTGCTGTTCAACACTGCATAATGTGTACAGCCTTACCCCGGCTCTCCAGCGTTTCACTTTCCACAGTTTCAGTTACTGCTGTCCAAAAATACTAAATGGAAAATTCCAGAAACAAGCAATTAATAAGTTTTCAACTGCGTGCCATTCTGCGTAGCGCGATGAAATCTTGCATCATCCTGTTCCATCCGCACCTGCCTGGGAGGTGAATCATCCCTTTGTCCAGCATCTCCACGTTCTAGATGCTTTTAGTCTACAAAAACTGCCATCATTAAAACTACATGCAATGCCAATTTTTACCGAAATTTCAATTTGCCAAGAATGATTTTACTTGTCACACCTGAGTAACATTTATAGGCCTTTTACTGAAACTTTAATCTAGGTCTTATTTTTCCTAAAAAAAACCTGTTCATACCTAAAAATCACAAATCCAAAATCAGAACTGTATCAATTATAGGTGTAAAAGCTCAAAAGGGCCTTAGAGATGACTTAGCTTTTCTTCCCCCCACCCCCCAAACTTTTTTCTTCCAAATATTAAGCTCCCATGTAAGAACTCATTTCAAGAAAAGAAGAAATGAAAAGCTGCTCAGGTTCAATCCTCTCACTTACAGATGGGGAAACCTACGGCCCAGAGAAGTTTAGAGACTGGCCCAAGGTTAAAGCTTCTCACTGGCAATACAAAGACTAGAAAGTGATTCTCCTGTCCCCCAATTAAATGTTCTCCCCACTTTTCTCCCTTTAAACATCTCAGTGAATACCTGCATGGTGGTTCATTTTATGGGTCCACTTGGCCAGGCCACGGTACCCAGATATTTGATCCAACATTATTCTAGGTATTTTTGTGAAGATATATTTTTATGTGAGATTAACACGTAAATCGGTAGACTTTGAATAAAGCAGATTACCCTCCAAAATGTGGGTGAGCTTCACCCATTCAGTGGAAGACCTTGACAGCAAAAGACTGACCTTTCCAGAAGAAGGGGGAATTCTGCTAGCAGACTCAATTGCAACTGTTCCCTGGGTCTCCACCCTGCTGGCCCACCCTGCAGATTTCGGACTTGCCAAGCCTCCTGATCAGGTGAGCCAGTTCTTCGGAATAACCCTCTCTCACTCCCTCCTCACCCCCCTATACACACATGCGCACGCGCGCACACACACACACACACACACACATTCCGTTGGTTCAGTGTATCTGGAGAACCCTAACTAATATAACCTAGGTGAGGATCTAAAAGAATTTCTGCAATTAAAAAGTCAATTAACTGTCTTTACTAAGAATTTCAAGAAAGCTATAGCTAGGCACAGTGGTGTGTGCCTGTAGTCCCAGCTACTCAGGAGGCCAAGAAGGATCACTTGGGCTCAGGAGTTAGTTCCTAGCCAGCCTGAGCAACACAGCAAGACCCCATCTCATTAACAACAGCAACAAAAAGAATGTTAAGAAAGCTTGTGAACACATCTACAGAAACAGAGTATTATAAATTAGTGGGGAGTGACTGCCAATGGGTACAAGACTTTTTTGGGGGGTTCTCAAATTAGATAGTGGTGATAGTTACACAACTCCGCGAATATACTAAAATCCACTGGATTGTACACTGTAAAAGGGTGAATTTATGGTACATGAATTATATCTCAGAAAGGAAGGGAGAGAGGAAGGAGAGAAAGCAAGCCAGCCTGTGAAATTAAGAAGCATCATAAATAACAGGGGAAAATGTCAATAACTTCATAAGTTAATTAATACTCACTTGCTCAAAGTCACTTAGTTACACAGGGAACCTCAAACAGTCTTAGAGACTGGAATAGCAGAGAAAGCCAACAAATTAGCTGCGTATGCCTGATTGTTTTAAAAAACAATCAAAGGCAGCAAAGCAGCTAAATAAAGGCTGTGACATCTGAGAGATCAATAAACTGCGTAAGGAGAAATGTCCCACTCAACAGGAACAGGTGAAACCAAAACGGGAGGACTAAAATCTTTCACTTAGGATAACTGTTTTAAAAATCCTTCTTTCCTATGCTTAGTCTAATCACAGGGCTCATTTCAAACAGCGAAAGGTTCCGATTGTATTTACCGCATTTGCAGTACTTGCAAAAGATTAAAATAAATTCATGGTGAAATCCTCAGTATCTCCCACCCATTCTATAGTACGAAGTGAAATGCAATCAACGTCAAAGATTTTTTTTACAAAGAATACTTTGCAAATAGGGCTTCTGTATACGCAGAGGAAGGCAAAGAGTAGTAGAAGGCACGGTAAGTTCTAAGTACAGTGGGAAACGCAGCGTAGCTACAACAAATGAGCATCTGTGGCCAGTGCCAAGAAATACGGTCAAAAAGCGAGGCTAGAACCAAATCAGAAATGAAATGAGAATACACTTGTCAAGGAATTTAGAGAGTCAGTGCAAGAGGGCTTTTAACCAGGGAAGCAACGTCATCGAATTGAGCTTTAGAAAGATATACCAAGGCGGCAGAAGCTAGAGGAAGCAAAGACTGTTCGAGAAGACAGTAATCTAGGTGAGAAATTACAAAAGCCTGTCCTCAGACAGTGACCATAAAACTGAACAGGAAGGAAAATAGATTAAGAGGTATCTAGATGATGATTAAAAATGTCTAGTGCTGAGCAGGTACTCATTATCCTGGAGCAGATAAAAAATATGGTGGTGAAAGAGAGAGATCACTTGAGGATTTCTGTTGAGTCTTGAACTAAGTACAGTATCAAAAAGAAAATTTGGAACTATTGATAAGATTTATGTTCATTAAAAAACTGTTGAGGAATGCTCCAAATCAATCGAGCATGCCAGTGTGTGCATAGCAAAGGCATGGACATTTGTGTTTCCAGGACGGGTCATTGGCACCGTCCTCTTCTCTAACAAACGGCCAGGAGCTCTCCCTGCTAACCGCTCTGCCTTTGACAGGTAACAGGTGAAGCGCCACGCAGCCTGCAATCCTCTGAAGCTCTTCCCACCACGAGCTGGATCCAGTCCCGCCCCTCAACCTGGACAGCCTGTGTGATGCCTCCTGCAAATAGAACGCAGCGGAAGTGATGCCAACCCCAAAGGCACATCCGCAAAGGCCACACAGCTGCCAGGAGTCCAGCTACTCCGGGGCCACCACGTGGAGAGAACACATAGGGAGGGGAGCCCCAACTGTGTGGTTCTTTTCAGGCCAGCTGCCAGACATGTGAGTTAAGACCCAGCTCAGGCCGGGCGCGGTGGCTCACGCCTGTAATCCTAGCACTCTGGGAGGCCGAGAAGGGAGGATCACTCAAGGTCAGGAGTTCGAAACCAGCCTGAGCAAGAGTGAGACCCCCATCTCTACTAAAAATAGAAAGAAATTGGCCAACTAAAAATATATAGAAAAAATTAGCCGGGCATGGTGGCGCATGCCTGTAGTCCCAGCTACTTGGGAGGCTGAGGCAGAAGGATTGCTTGAGCCCAGGAGTCTGAGGTTGCTGTGAGCTAGGCTGATGCCACGGCACTCTAGCC
>CAUYRT010034761.1:0-75536 GCA_963574885.1 Lepilemur ruficaudatus
TAATACAAGAGGTTCTAACTCACTGTCATTTCTTAAAATTGAGTAATATTCCATTGTGAACAAATACCAGATTTTAACAATCCACTCATGCATTGACGGGCACTTGGGTTGTTTCCATGACCTAGCAATAGTGAATTGTGCGGGCCACAAGAATTTGACGTAAATAAGATGAGAGCCCAGTTTATGGTGATTTCCAAACACAATCACTACTCCAGCCCTGGCCAACATGCTTCTGGAGATGATTGGGCACAGTTGACAGGCATGAAAAATGCTCTCAAACCAATTTATGAAAGTCAAAAATAAATACATATGCATTCAATATGCTGTTGAGTTTTTAAAATCTCATTAGTAAGAGTCATTTGCTTAACAATCAACCTACAAAGTGCAAATCCCCATATATAGCACCATGGGGAAAACAGCTAAATAAAATAAGACCATGTCCTCTTATAACCTGCTTGAGAAGATAGAAAGGACAGACACCATAACATGAAATGAGACGTGCCTCAAAAGGTACAGGATGTTTGAAGATATGAGAGGATGAAGCAGTTATTTTAAGAAAGGAGGGGGTGCTCATGAAGTTATGGAGAAAGTGGTATTTGATTTGGACCTTGAGATATAAATGGGATATGAGAAATTTGCAATATGGAAAGGACTGGCTCTTGGCAAAGGAAACAGGATGGGCTAAGCGGACAGGGTATTTGAGCAAGGAGAGTCACGTTTAGTGCTTGCTTGAGGAACTTGAACAGCAACAGCAGTGCGTAGGAAGAGGATTGTCCTAGCGATTAGTCACAGGTAAAGAAAAGATGGACCGGGTTGTGACCATGAGGATGGGGAGGAGGGAAGCAGTGGACACAAGAGACAGTGTGGAGGCAGAAATAATAGGGCCCAGGGGTTACAAAATGGGAGCTGCAAGAGAGGAGGAGAGGTCAAGATGAATGACTACCTAGGTGACTTTGGGCAACATGATGCAATTCGGGGAAACAGTAACATGAGACAGGGCCAGGAATGACAAGTTCAGTGCTAGACCTACTGAATCTGAAGTGCTCTTAGCACCTGGAGCCTTCAAGAGGCCACAGTTGAAATTACAGATGCAGGAAATGCCCATCTTGAGAAGATGGCAGAAGCTGAGGCGTGAATGGAGCCTACAGGCAGACAGCACAGTGGAGTGGGCCGAGGACAATAACCAAGAAAACAAACCACGGCTGTTTTGTGACGTCGGCCTATGAGAAGGCAGAAGCAGCTGAGATCCAGGGAGATCAACACAGCGTGGAACCATGTATTACCAATATGGTTTTAGAAGTATGGGGGTTTTCAACAGCACGTTGTGCTGCTTGGGTTCACGTGATTGTTGCTAGAATGTGAGAGTTTTAGTGGAATGTGTAGTTTTAGTGGAGAGTGACAGGGGACACAAGAGAGACTGTGAAAGCCTGGAAAGCAAGTGGATGATGAGGATGATGAAGTTGAGGATATGGCTTCTCATTCACCAAATCTGGCAGCCTGAAAATGAGTGAGACGGGGTAACACTTAAGCAGAGGCAGACTCAAGGTTTCTGCTGAGCTGTGGACAGGTGAGCATGCTTACAGGCTTAGGTAAGAAACTGTGCACCTAAGCCACGGGGTGTGTAAGCACCACTGCGGAGCTGAGAGCCTTGGTTTGGGATGAGTCAGTGAGGACCATCCTTCCAACCTTCACTTTCTTGTCTATCAATGTTACACGGCTGGAGTAGTTACTGAGAAGTTAGGCAACACATGGAAGCTACATGTCAACTTTATCCAAGTTTTTCTACCAGCCCTTCATGTCTTTCAAAATCTTAAAATATAAGGTGGAAAATGTGCAATCTTTTCTCATGAAGTTGGCAAACATGTAAAATTCATTTAGCTGGCCACTCGATTAATGGCACATTCTATAATCATTTGGGTGATTTCCAAACGATTTGTTTGATGAATTTAGTTCAATGATTCAAGCAGATAAATGACATGAACAGCCCATTTAAAGGCCTCTTTCATTACCAAGTATGATAGAGTACTTCCTCATTTAAGTTTTCTACTGGGCAAGCCACTGTTTACTATTTGATTTTATGCTTGTAAATACTAGAGGCCGCAAATATTTTCATGAATTTAAAAAAAATGGTATTCAAGACCTGAGTGATAAAATGTTTAAAGAAAAAATTCTCTTTGGAGAATCTTTGACTTGTATTAGAATGAATCATAAATCCTGCAAGTTGAAAGTGAATGTATTTGAGATAAATAATATGGAGTGGTAAGCAAGGTATTCCCAATGATCCTCCTCTTCCGTTCCCTACATATTCTGTCTTTGCACAGTCCCCTCCCCACTGAATTAGAGTGACTTGTGTAACCAGTAGGATTTTGAAGAAATGATGGAGTGTGACTCCTGAGGTTGGGTTTTAAAAAAGTTGCGGCTTCCATCTGCTTTCTTTGGACCACTCCTTCTGGGGAAAGCTAGATAATGTGAGTGCACTCAAGCAGCCCTATATGAAAAGGTCCATGTAGTATGGAAATTAATAGTCAATGAGGAACAAAAGCCTCTTGCCAAGAGCCAGTATCACCTTGCCAGGCATAGAAGCAACCCATTCATTAGCCCCAGTCAAGCCTTCAGATGACTGCAGCTCTGGCCAACATCTTGACTTTGACTTCATAGAAGACCCAGACCCAGAACCATCCAGTTAGCTACTCTGGAGTCCCTACAAAAACAGTGTGAGATGATAAAAGTTTATTGTTGTATTAAGCTGCTAGACTCAGGGAAAATGGTATGTATATATTATACATGTATAATATGTATATATTATAAAAGTCTGTGACAATTTATTACTCACTCATTATAATATACTGACAGTAATGCTAATTGCAGGCAAATCAATCAGTCTCCCTGAGTTCATCATCTGTAAAGTAAGGATCAGAACCTGCTTCTCTGGAATGCTGTGAGGAGTAAATAATTCTATGTGGTGGGCCAGCAAGAAATGGATGAAAGTCACATGAAATATTGGGGTCCAGTTTTCAGAAGGGATGCAGGAAGGCAAGGCTGATAATGTTTTTCCACCAAGACCTCAAACAATTCTCGGCTCCTGTGATATAGGAAAGGACTTTATAAACTACAGAGTGCTATATAAATGTCATTTACAAGTGTTATTATAAGTTAGTTCTGTTATAGGAACCTACTTGGATTTACATACTTATATATACACTAAACTTCAAATTAAAAAAATTAAAATTAGATAAATAAGACAATATTATATTTATCAAGGAGCATAGTGGTAGCACTGCTTAAGTGCAAACCACCAGCTGGGTTTCTTTTTTAGTCTCTTTATCTTGATCTGTATGAAATACCTTATCTCTGATTCTCTCAATGTAAACCTTCATAGAAAGAGATAATTCTGAGACTACATCTCTAGCTCCACAATCTACCTAGGTTTTAAGCCTCCTGAAAATCTCTACCTGTATCATCTACTGCACTTCACCACATGCCCTTGACCTAAATCATGATATTCCCCTACAATTAGCTCCGCAGCTCATCCTTGGTGCTGTCTGCTTAGGCACCCAAACAGGACACCTAAGAACCACCAGCTTCTCCCTTCCATGCAGCCTCTGCATCTAATCTGTCCCTCGATCTGTTACATTCTCCCTCTATAAGGCCTTCCAGACCTATCTTCTCCTTTCTCACTGTTATCACCATTGTTCATGAACTTGATATCTGTTCCTGGGTTATCTATTTTCTATAGACCCCTAACTTGTTTCATTGTTTTTTCCTTCCTTGCAATCCAATCTCTTCTAAATATTAAAATCCACATTTCTTAATACAAAATTTATGATCCTGAATGATTTGGCCTCAACTCATTGTCTACTGCCACCCTCAAGCACTGTAGAGAATACTTACCCAGTATGCCAGGAATTACACCTCCCCATTCATGTAGATTCCACTTCCTAGAATGTCCTGCCATGTGGTTCCTGTCTGTCAAAACCCTGTTCATCTTTTAGAGCTCAGCTGGATGCCCTCTGTGAAGCCTTTTCCTTTGGGCCAGCTCCCCAAACTCCCCATGCTCTGCAGAATTAAGCACCCTTATTCTGCGCTCCCATAGCCCTTTGTTTATGCCTTCGCCATAGCACTAACTCCTGTACTTCGTTCATAATTAGTTGTGGGTTTGTTTCCCTAACAGGACTGTGGCGTCCTTAAGAATAAGTGGTGAGTCCTAGTCTTTCTGCCTCTTGATGCCTAGCACTGTGCCTTGAATACAAATGCTCCAACTTATCCTAAAATGCTAGAAAGCGCGGCCAGGTGCAGTTGCTCATGCCTATAATCCTAGCACTTTGGGAGGCCGAGGAGGGAGGATCACTAAAGGCCAGGAGTTTGAGACCAGCCTCAGCAAGAGTGAGACCCCATCTCTACACAAAATAAAAAAATTAGCCAGGTGTGGTGGTGTGCATCTATAGTCCCACCTACTCGGGAGGCTGAGGCTGGAGGATTCCTTGAGCCCCAGGAGTTTCAGGTTGCAGTGAGCTGTGATGATGCCACTGCACTCTAGCCAAGCAACAAAGTAAGACTCTGTATTTACAAAAAAGAAAAAATTCTAGAGAACATGAAGTAAATTTTAGGTCTGCTAAAATTCAGTGAAAGTGCAACCAAGAATAGAGCTTTTAGCAGATACGTATATTACAACTGACAACCTAGAAAACTATTATATTAGAAAAGTGGGTGATAAAATAAAAGAAAGGCTTTCAGAATAATGAACACATTCTGTCCTACTTATGCTTTATTTTATCACAGATTCTAGTTTAAAAACAAAACATTAAAGTATGGCTTGCATCTTATTTGTGTTTAAACCAGGATGCAGCACTCCACCTGGGAAGAATAAAAATGGACCATAATCTCATAAAAATTGAATTTGCAGGGTAAAAATTCTTTTCTTATATGAAAAAAATGTATTTAATTGAACACTAAAATTCCACATCTCATGAGTATTTATTTGTGCAAACTGGGTCTTGATATTTTTAAAAGCTATTTTAGGCTCTAGGTTGTTGATATTGTTCCATGGAGAAACATTAAATATATATCAATTTATTGTACATTTCAGTTCTTCAGTATGGAACTAGTCTCCTAATCACACAGATTGTTTCTAATCTTTTAAAACCGCAGGCACATAAATGGCAATTTGATGATGTCTCACCAATAATGAGTGGGAGCATTTGTATTATTATATAACTCAGTATTTCATGTCGATTCTAAGAAAAAGGAAATTATATAGTGTGTGTGTGTACATATACACACATATGCACACTATATATGCATATGTGTGTGTATATATACATTTTCATGCTCAGATATCGTCTCCCATCTGAAATGTATTCTCTCTTCTACCTGCTTCCATCTTTGTAAAATAAAATCCGTCATGGAATTCTAACAAGCTTGCCCCACTGCACTACCAATTTCTCAGTAGCCAATTCTGAGTTTGCGTTCACTTTCAGGCATTTTATCTGCCCTGCTCCGAGAGGTATTATTAATCACATCCTGTTGCTAGGATACCTGAGAATGTTCATTTATGTCCGATGTTTCTTTGGCAAAATGCACTATGAAGAAGGCATAGAATCATGACAAGGAAAATTACTGTGCACATGCTACTTATTAAAAAAAGGGGAAGGAATAACATAATCACCAGATAATATAATGCTAACGCCCATAAATTGTTGAATGTCGTTTTTGTTTCACCTGGATTTTAATGGAAAAACACTGGCAATATTTTTGGATAATGAGAATGTGTAGTACTTCTAGACTCCTGAGTTAACTAGAAAAAGTGGAAGGAGGTAGGGTTTTAATTCTGTTTATTTTATAGGGACTTAGAGAGGAAGGGGCTTTAAGATTTACTTGCTTCCAATGCCTCCTTTGCAGACGAGGTAACTAGGTGACAGAGTGAGCTGATTTGCAGAGCCAGACCTAAAACCTAGGTTACCACTAATGCCATGTTTAGCTATTTTAATGCAAGATTTATGAGAATAGTAGCTTTTGGAATTTGCATTTTATAATAATAAATAATGCCTTTATCAATATTTTAAAATAATTTCAAAATTATTGCTGTTTTTGGTGTTAGTATAATATATGAAAGATTCCTGCTTCTCAGTTGTAATTAGAAGGAATAGGAAGACATAAAATCCACCTAAATGCAAGATTTTTTTAGTCAATCTCTTCTACAGGAAATAGCAGGATACAGGAAAAGGAACATGAATTTCGGAGTTGGATGGACTGACTTTTCATCTTAACCGTGGGTACGAAGCTATGTAACCCTGGGGACGAGGCATAGAGTATCTTCTCATTGCGTTTCCTTTTTGTTCTCTCCTCTTCTCTCCCTCCTGCGTGAGTGTGAGCACGTACACAAGACTTGTTTGGAATATCCATAAGCCATATGTAATCACTTCCTAGGTTTTGAGAGTTGCCTGAATAAATTATTTTGTTAAAAACATTTCTGCGGACTATTTTTTTTTTTACTAGCTACTTATTGTTTATTAACTTATTTGTTTGAATGAAACAAATGTTTGTTTTAACTGCTAAGTATCTAGTCACAATGTTTCAGGAGTAGAATGCTATAAAAAGACCTTTAGACTTTGATTTTCTTTTTTGGTAGTTTAATATTTATTTAGTACCTGCTATGAGTTGGACACTCTATTGAGATTTAAATATTATTTAATTTAATCTTCACAGAAACTCCACGGCATAGATAATAATTACATTTATTTTCCAGTGGTTAAAGCAGGCTTAGAATTTTTTTGTAAGATGCACAGGATTCCAATTAGTGAGTGGCAGGATTGGAATATGAACCCTGAGATTTTTACTTTTTCTAAGCTTATTGGCTATGGTGATTAAGGGCAATTTTGTGGAGTGGTGAAAAGTTTAGGTTTGTGTCGCTGTTACTTAATTTCTTATGTGATGTAGGCACATCATTCAACCTCTCTAAGTTGAATGGTGTTTTCTGGAAATGAGGGTAGTACAAGCATCTACTTCACAGGGTCATGGTGAAGGTTAAATAAAATGATTCATTTAATAATAATCCTCACGTGTTTTGAGTGCATGATACAATAATACTTATAATGCTCTCACCTTGGTGCCCGGGACACAGAAAATAGTATATTGCTAGGTGCTTCTGTTTATGAATATTCTGTAACAAGTGTTCCCCAGTAACCTGCAATAATTCTTTACATCCTCAAGGCCAATGGCTTCATCTATTCAAAATATTATCAAGTTGTGCCTTTGAGAATTTCTTGATAACTTTGTCATCACATCTCTCTCTTGCTTTCCCTTCATTTCCAAGGGAGAAGTGGTTTTCCATTTCAGTGAATTCCTTTTTTTCTCCCTTTCATGTCCTAACTCTTTCCAAATACAAGGGGATTTGATGAAATACAAATTTACATGTCAAAATTCTCCCCAATTATGACCTAACATCACACGATTTTAGGATCCAGGGTTTATGGTTCAAGCCACTATTCATGTTTTAGAGTGACTAGCAGGGGCAGACTGTCAGTAGTCTGATATGGTCTAAACAGAAAAGGAGAGTTGCACTAGAAATCAGAAGAGCTTCCTGCCAGAATTTATTCTTTACAACGAATGACAGGACCTTGGACAAGTGACTTGGCTTTTCCCAGATTCAATGATCTCTTTCTTTGGGTAACTAAATACTATCTTTTAATAATTCCAATGAGACTGTGCAAACAGGCATATGAGAGGATTTTGAATACTGTATCTTAAGAGGAGGAACAGAGATGGTTAATGGGACCAATTTAAAGGCCAACCTATCTAAAGGGGTCCACATAAAACTGTGGAAACAGCATCGGATCTCTTTGGTGGATGGTATGAAAGGATGAGGGGTTTATTTTATAATTTAGGCCAGAATTCATGCTGATGTTGAAACACCACTGGCCTTAGCAGACACTCGAGGATGAGCCTCTGTCTGGTTGTGGATTCTCACTACCCTCCTGCAAGTCTCACTACCCTCCTGTAACTCCACATGCTCCTCTGTTTTTGTTTGGTTAGCTGCTGTGCTGCTAGGATGCTTAGGCAGAGAGAGCCATTATGAGCACAGTGAGTCCTGGGAGCTCCAGACAGTGTGGACTGAGATACAAAAACTAGCCCTTCAGAAACATATCGATACAGATAGATCTGGGCCTCTGCAGTTGACCATCTGCCTTGGCAGAGCCGACTGTCCATCTGTACTCTCCAGCCCCGGGGTCTGCCATCCAGCATAGAAATGAAGATGTTGAAAGTCTGAGAAGAACAGAACGTTCAAAGATTTGCAGGAGGCTGACCCCTCTGCAAAGAAATAGTAAAATCAGTATGAGAAGCAACAGCTTTAGGTTGTCTTGAAAATTCTCAAGTACAGAATTTCTTCCCACTTCGATTCACCTGTCAAGCACATAATTAATGTGACAAACAACAGTCCCTTTCAGATTCCCAACATTGGTGTAGGTAAATTAAATCTTAGAGTAAATCTTTTGATATTCAGGATCTCATTCTGAGGCAGTCATTTCTTGGCAGCGAAGATGTTTGGGAGACCTTTAGATGTTGGAGTTAGATTGGCAATAGTAAATACTCAGTTATTGCCAGGTTTTAAACAGCTCTGCAAAATGGGAATGCTAGTTTTGATTATGTAAGCTTCAGCTACTGACTAAAGCAGGGACGTGTGCATTTGCACTTTCCTTTGTGCATTAAACATGTTTCTAGTAAGTTAGGTGTGAATAATCACTTTTAAATGACATTACATTCTAAATGTCTTTGGAATATAAAAACATTGCCATGAATTATTTTGTTAAAAAAGTAATCTTTTCATAATATGTTTATTTACTCCTGTGCTAGAATAAAAATGACCATACATTAAGAAATAGAATTTAATTCCCTTCCCCTTGAATCTATACAGGCCTAATAATTTGCTTAACCAATAGAACACAGCAGAAATTTTGCCAATTTCTAGTATTGGGCCTTGAGAATCAGGCAGCTTTCACCTCTTAAGTCTATGAAAACTTGCTCTGGGAGAAGCCAGACACAAAGTAAGGAGTCAGACTACTCTGAGACCACCATGCTATAAAGAAGCTCAAGCTACCACACATGGAGGCCACATAGAAAGAGAGCTGCCTGAATAGTACATGAGCAGTTCCCAGCTATTCCAACCATCACAACTTGCATCCCAGTTCCAGAATCTGTAATCAAGAAACTACCTTAGAAGTAGATTCTCCAACTCTAGCCACCTCAGAAAATGCCCAGCTAGAGACAAACTACCCAGCTGACCTTTTCCCTAATCCATAAGTCAAAAAACCACAAGCAAAATAATTGTTTCAATGTCATACATTCGTCATACATTTTTACACAGCAATAGTTAAAACAACCTCTTTTTTTCATAATGATAATATTTACTGATACACAGTATATATTGATATTCTTTCCCTGAAACCAGGGCTCACCTAGATTTCTTCTTTCCTAGGATGGTTTGTTCAACTATACCTATAAGTATATTCTATTATTCAGCATTTTAGCATCTAATCTTAGTCCTTTTCATGAAAGAGGATAAAACCTGTTATTAGGAATGCTATTAAAACACAATCTCTGTGGATTAATCCATATTTTGTTTTACTAGAGTATTACAGTGTTACCCTGTGTCCAGATTATTGATCAATAATAGCAAACCAGAGACTTGCCAGTGATCCAGCACATCAGAATTTGTAAACCAGCAACTGGGGTACCCATTTGAAACAACAACATATAAATCTGCGTCTATGCTTCTAAAACTTTACCATTTATGGTTAGAATCATATAGAAACCATCTGAATTGAAACACTCAAAAGATTCAATAACAACTTTTGCTAAATAATTTAAAATAATCTTATTTTCCCTGCATAACCAAAAATGTGTGTACCCCCATAATAGTCTGAAAAAAAATCAATTAGTAGAATCTATATTGAATTAAGAGCTTTAATATTATTTAGGGTTAATTTTCTGTATGAAGGCAACAAGGGGAAACATTTCATTAGTAGAGGTAATGATATGAGTCCAATCAGACTCTACGCTTGTGAAGTCTGAATTTGTTCACTTTAAATTGAAATTCATTTGGTTAACGAACACACAGTCCTGCCCAGCTTTTCATCTGGAAGAAACAAGGACATTTTGATGCTCTTTCCTTCTTGCTCTTAATCATCACCTCATTAGCTTGTGGAGAAAGCTGGTGGAGGCCAGAGGTGAGCTTAATTTTATTCTTTGAGGTGTCAGCACAGTTTTTATTCATGCTAGCCCCAAGATTTTCCTTTTTTATCTTAAAAATATCCCCGTCACACTCATCTTTTCCTTCACATTGACCCACATCAAAGGTTTGGGCCTTAGACATGCAGGGAAGCTCATATTTCACGAACTGAAGGAAGAAAACAAGGCAAGTGTGTTTAGATCAGTGGATAGTGACGTACTGCTTTCAGGCATTGCAGCGTACTTTGCAATCTTGTAAAAACCGTCCTCCGTAAACTTGGTTGACTCTTTTAGTTTACTAGAAAAATCGTTAATTATTTAGTGCATTTTATTTGTATTAATAAAATAGGCTCATCAACGCTTGGACACTTACGAGAAAGCAAAAAGAACAAACATTGTTGAGCGTCTATTACATGAGAGACAGAGCAAGGCGCTTCTTGTCAGCAAAGCTATTGCAAAGAGTAAACAAGAAATTCACAGTCCAGCCTTCCGGGAGGGTCCCTATAGAAGAGTCTGTAGACTGGCTCAACTGATGCTGCCTCCAGCTGAGGCTGGAAGTGGGCTTTCACCTAATCATAGAGACACAGAGTGAGAGGCACTCCAGGAAGCAAGCGAAATAAATAGTGTTGGACTGTCTAAGGCAATAAGCTATTTTCTGGAAAAATCTTTAATTGATGTTCAGTGGGAGGTGCTGATTGCAGAAAAATCAAGCCAGGCCTTGACAGAGTGCCACCCACCCCAGAAGAGCAGGAAGTCGAGTACCCCAAAGCCGGTGGATGCAGGTGAGCACCGAGAAGGCCAATGGGAACATCAAAAAGAGTGCCCCATTGCGGGAAGCTTAGATTGACACAATACTAAGAAATTGGCACTCTTCGGCTGGGAGTGGTGGCTCACACTTGTAATCCTAGCACTCTGGGAGGCCGAAACGGGAGGGTCGCTCAAGGTCATGAGTTCGAAACCAGCCTGAGCAATAACGAGACCCCATCTCTACTAAAAATAGAAAGAAATTAATTGGCTAACTAAAAATATATAGAAAAAATTAGCCGGGCATGGTGGCACATCACATGCCTGTAGTCCCAGCTACTTGGGAGGCTGAGGCAGGAGGATTGCTTGAGCCCAGGAATTTGAGGTTGCTGTGAGCTAGGTTGACACCACGGCATTCTAGCCTGGAAAACAGAGTAAGACTGTGTCTCAAAAAAAAAAAAAAAAAAAAAAAAGAAAAGAAAAGAAAAAAGAAATTGGCACTCTCAGAGAAGGGCAGTAACTTTCTAGCTTTATCGACTATGACAGACACAGTTGAACGCCTATCTGCAGTCATTTCTCCTGTTCTTCCATGTGGGTCCCCAACCCTCTTCTCATGCGACATGCATAAAACAGATAAACTAATCATCATGGTCCCATTGCCTTGGTTTAGGTGGTCATTTAACATTTCTGGCCAAGGGCACGTGAGATGAATTCTGTTGAGGAACTGTATTGAAAGGTTTTCCTTGCCAATAAAAAGAGACAGATGGGAGAAACTATCTCCTTTTCTCTCTGTGGATGCTGTCACATCTGGGAACAATGCCTGGGACATGAGGACAAAACCAATTCACCCCAAGGATGAAGTGACCGAGCCTCCCTGAATTAAGGTACCATACGACCACCGTATTTCAGGATTTCTTGTGATAAGTTATTTAACCTCTTTCTGTTTAAGTTTTGAATTATTTGCAGCTGATAGCATACATAGGCCAACTAAAAAATAATATTATTCTATGCCAAATATACTAGCAATAAAACCTGAAGGAAAGAGCATTACCTTTAAGATAGTTCCAGGAATTGTAGGGGTGAGACTATTCCCTAGCCATGGGCTGCACTTTAGAGGGTCTTCTCTTGCTCTTTTCCATGCATATCACCCCAACAGAGGGTAGGGAGAGCCCAGGTGTTTGCCTGTGGAGTCCATGCCCTCCCATAGACCATGCCCAGAGTAGCTAGGATGCCAGAATTCTCTGGCTTAACTCTGCCCAGGTCAGATTTCTAGAGGAGAGGACCAGACCACATCACTGGTGTGTAGTCCCCAGGCGTGTTCAAAGGATTTCTGGGGCTTGGATGTGTGTGTAGATCACCCAATGCATGTCCACGAGGCATCTCACAGTGCTAGAGGGATTGTTGAGAGTAAAAGAAAAGGGAGCCTACACTGGTTCTCTTGCCCCAGGCCCCGCAATTTTAGGGGCAAGAGTGTCATGACACAAACACCAAGAGTAGTTCCCGGAAGGATGTGCAGAAGTGAATGGCACATAGACATTGTCTTGCTGAATGCCCACATCAGGGGAAGGAAGGGAGAAGCATTTTGTCCATAGTTTGTAAATAAGAAAGGGAGGCTCAGAGAGGGGAACTTGCCCAAGATTACCCAGTAAGCGTTAGATCCTGGATTTGAATCCAGGACCTTCGGAAGTCACACTGTTTTCCACATGTTCCCTCAGATTTTTGTGACTCTGCCTACTTTCTGTACAAAACTGAGAGATGCAGTTTGATTTAAATTATCCTTTTTATTTGTATAGTCTCTAGTTTCTTATCTCAAAAACACCTAGCAAAGCTTACCCTAAGGTGGTAAAATACAAATAAATTAAATACAATCCAATTTCTTATAAGTGAATCATTGTCAAATTTATTATATATTTTAAAAAATTAAAAAAATTCCTTTAAAAAAATCCTGTATCAGTATAAAGTAAGTAAAGTAGGACATAGCCTTTTCTCCCAGCCTGATATTATAGGCTCTAGATGATCCACTGTCATGTGTATAAAATGTTCTCTGAAGTCTTGTGGAAATGGGTCAATTCTATTCTTTTTCCTTTGTTGTGCAAAATATGTAAGTTTTTTCCCCCATAAAATTATCTGAACTAGCTGCTTACATAGCCCCAATCTGTCAGTTAGATTTTGAACTCTTCAATTCACTATTTGCTATAGATTTTTTAAAAAAAGTTATGAGGTTATTTGCATATTATGTTTGTCTTTTTTTTTAATTGAGGTTTTATTGTCCAGTTGAACCAATTATATTGAAATCTGGGTGAGGGGGGTGGAGAGGGAGGCCAGGGGACTGTGGACTTTTGTAATGTTGCTTTCCATCTTATTGGGGTAGTTCTGGAAGGAGGAGAAGCCCATTCCAAATGTGCCTACAAGATTTCTCCCAGAACTCTGAATATCTATGGGCTATAGTTTGACAAATTTTTTAAAACTCTATTGTGACACTGCTAAATATTTTGGAAAAAGTCAGGTCTGGGTATTAATAGGCAGGCTGATTTCAGTTCTTGACAAGGTAGTTGGAAACCCTGGGAAAGTGATAATAGACAGATATAGAAAAGAATCATTTCAAAGGGTGATGAAAAATGTTACAAAAATCAGATCACACGTTTGTAATACCTAAGCCTTACAGTGAAAAAATAATCAGGTTGTGAGCTCCGCCAACATTTTCCTGGAGCCAGCATCATGGGGCCCAGGTTGCTGTCTCTGGCTTCCAATAATATCCACCCACGCAGACTCCACCATGATTAATACAGGCAGAGCACTCTGTTCTGTGTGATTCAGAGCAGTGGCATTTTTGTACTAAGAAGTATCAATAATATTTGGGCTTTTAATCAAAATGGCAAGGCTAGCTTCAACTCAATATAGTTCAAAATCTAGATTTTGTTCTAGACGTTCAAATGGTGCACCCACGGATGGATGAACTATTCATCTAAGGAAATGTGGTGGGTATATACTATTTTTTCCATTTTAAAATATTTGACAGAATTCTATAAGACATCATAAACATTTGAAAGAAGCAGAGGCTCCTTCTGTTAAGCTGCTCATGCTTCTAGTGATGATGTGTACTTTTGTTCTCTAGCTGGTCCCTAGTGACTTTTCACTTAATCCCATATTCAATAAGACACTGCTTGGGGTGAGGCTGGCACTCCTTGGTACAGGCTTCACCCTACAATGCACACACAATTTGCAATAGATTGCCAGTAGCTCAGGGCAGGAGGGGAAGATGCTAGACCTGCTGGGCTATTTGTCATCTCAAACATTTCAAGCATCACATGTCACCTCTTTAGCAGGGCACACAAGGATATGTATCCCCTGGCAAGATGTTTGGTTTTGGCGCATACAAATAAGGTCTCTAATGTATAAACTTGAGGGGATAGAAAGAACAGTCGCTGCCTGAAGCTTTTCTTCCTGTGTGTAAGTGACAGAAAACTCTTCCACCAACAACTTAATATTTCAGCCTTAAGATTGGATAATGTCATGTAATGGAATTAAAATACATACATATTAAGGAGGTTTGCTGGGTAAAAGGCAGCTCACAGCCAGCTACATTTAGTCTGACTTTGGAATGCTTTCAAAGAGTGTTTGGGGTATTTTTTTCACCAATTCTTGAAAACCAAGAATTTTAGACCTTATTTTTGAATCTTTTATAACCACTGTGTATAAACAGATACGTATTAAAAACACTAATGTAACAGGAAGGAAGGTGTGCTATCAAAATGAAACAAATGGTACTCATTTTTGCCTTCTAGGGGATGGCACAATGCCATCTCTAGGGAAAATATTTCTTTAGGAAAATTCTCTAATGCCTTAAAAATCCATTTTGGTTAAGAAAATGAGATTCCTGGGATAGTCTAGTTGGGAGAGCATGGAGAAAAGGAAAGGTGGATTTTCTGTATATTGAAATGAGAAGATTTGTAGAGTTTTCCATTTGTGGGTTTCTTCTTTTTTCTCTTTTTGAGAGATAAGGTTTAGTGGGCCTGAAAAATAGTAAAGAAAGAAATGGTCTGAAAAGAGAGAGGCCCTCCAGTGAATATAAGAATATGGTGGTCAGTTAGAACCTAAAAAATGATATGATCAATGAGAAGAAATTTCCGTTTTAAGAAATGGACTGCAAATACTTGGAACCACAATAACTATAATACTTTCAATATTAAGTTTTTCCAATTCTGTGTTATGTTGAACCTCATTCTATGTATCCACCCAAATCAACACAAGTCACTTAAGCATTATGGTGCCGTGTGAGGGTGGGGAAGGGTTATTTTGAGCTGATATATATCAGAGAGGGTTTTGTTCCCGGAGGTAAAACATGGAGTTGGATCAAGAATTTGGCATAAACAGAAAATGGAACAATTAATGTCTAGAAGAACTTACAAGCCCCAGTGAGGGGTGGGGCATGTAGTGGACACGACTTTACAGAGGGTGGGGTTGCAGTCTTTATTTGAATATTAAAAGAATGGGTGACTCAAGAAGGCTGGGAGACTTTTGGATCTGGGCAACAGAATCAAAAGGACAGGACCATGCCATAACAAGGCTTCACTGATTTGCATATTTCAAGTATTAATTGCTAGCAGTTAAGGTAAGATGGGAGGGCCTGCATTTGTATTCTCACTTTTCCACTTACAGTTCTGTGATCTTGGCCACTTACTCTCCTCTCTGAATGTCCATCATCTCATGTTCAAGATGGAAGCTATAATACTAAACTATTAGGGTTATTATAAAAAATAAAAGAAATGCTGCATATCATACTCTCAATAAAGGGTGAATCTAAATTCTCAACTTTCAAGCCACAGTAAAACAAAAATCAATATGATTCTTATACCTGTCAAGATGATATTTACCTCCAAATGCCTAAATCCTTCACATAGCTCCTACATTCACTGTTTAATGAGGTGTCTTAACCAGCTGGTGATATTTTACCTGCAATTTTATGTAAACCTAGTTGTCTTTTTTCATTAAGTATACTTCACTATATATTCTCCATTATTTTAATTTCTTACATGTATTCATTTGGTTATTAAAAAGATAATTAAAGTCATTTCTAAAAAGATTAAAGAAGTCTCATCAAACTTTGGTAGATATCATGACTTCTAGGAAATCACTATGTTCAGTAAATATCTTTGAGTCTTGTTAATGATTATTTTTAAAAAAGCCTTACAGTTCTGTAGTGATTTCTGTTTCATGTGTATGATCTCATTTGGTCTTGAACCCGCTAATCTTTTTCATTACGATAGAATTACCTACATTCAAAACATTAAATTCCAGTAGTATGACACAATTTTCTAATTGCTTTCTTGAAAGTAAAATGGTGCCATTTATTGTCGTGCACCAATCAGTATTTTCATATTTAAACCAAAACGTTTCAGATTCATATACTCACCTATGAGAACGTCTCTAGTTGGTTATTTGGCCAGCAGGCTGTACTGGCACTTTACCACATCGGACTTTTCTTTGAAATCCATTCAGTTCAATTTTGTTTAGAAGATTAAGCATTTCTTTGGAGAGGAAAACTCCTAGATCAAAACTGACACTGCATTAAATTTACAGGACGATGCTTTCTGGTTTGGTAGTTATGCTTTAATAATATTTTGTGGCAGTAACAACATACTGCTGACATTTTCCTCCTTTTCAGAAAAATAAAAAGGAGGAAAGAAAAAGAAAGAAAAGTGAATGAAAATAAAAGGCTTTCCTGTAACAGGGTCAAAGGATTCAACTACCAACTCAATTCTGTCAATTTCAATGGAGGGATAGTACCCAAGATGTTTCTTTTTCATTTATATATTTTTATAAAGAAATGGATTTTTTTGAGTAGGATTTATAGTCCTGCTCCCTTTTCTCCATTTTTTTTCTACAGGCCCTATTCACCCTTTTGTCAAGTAGGATTTTCAAAAGAAGTAGTTACTGTGAGTTTTAGAATGTTAAACCTAATATACTCAGATTGGCAGGCCATCTGCCCACACCCATTTTTCTGGGTGTGCCTATCCAGTTTAGTTTGTTAAGCCCCTCTGCCCTCCCAATCCTTTTAATGCAGGAACACTAGGGCATGGTCTGGGAAAACGGTGCCAAAACTCAAACCAGATTGTTTTTTTATAATCTGTGAAAAAACAAATTATAACGATTGCATATGATATTATTCAGAGGAATCTCTTTGAGTGATCCATTTTCCTCTCTCCCATGCACAGAAGACTCTCATGAATCTTCCTTCCTCAACTTTCACTTTCTCCTTCTCTCTCATCCAACCCTAATCATGCTCCTACCAGGGAAAATGAAGTGCTTATTTTCCTTATCTCCTCATATCAATAGGAGCCTTGTACGCACAATACAAGCTTTCAAGAGGAAATCATTCTGGAGAAAAAAATAGGGAATAATGAGAGAAAGAGATAATTTTCTGATGAAATTCAATTCCAATCATTTACTCCTAAAAATGGTTCTTGGCCATTGAACATGCCAGTGACACTCTAGAAAACATCATTTTCTCTTATCCAAAGTGAAAAAACCATTTAAAACT
Source organism: Lepilemur ruficaudatus (assembly GCA_963574885.1). NCBI lineage: Eukaryota > Metazoa > Chordata > Mammalia > Primates > Lepilemuridae > Lepilemur > Lepilemur ruficaudatus. The sequence goes on from CAUYRT010034761.1 coordinate 17,510, forward strand.
TGGTCTAAAGATATTCTGCTTTTTTTTCTTTTTTTTTTGATTCAGAAATGCATACTATATATGTAAATTAGTGCCATTTCACCAGCATTCCATCACTTCAAACATTCTCTTATCATAACTCAACATCCTTGTTCTCTTGCCTTTCTATTTAACTTTCTGGTAAAATCATGTTCTGGGATCAATTCAACTTTTTACCTTTTCATTTGACTGCTGAGTGAAGAAGTAATAAAATACCAATTGCATATAGTTCCCAAATAAGATCCATACTTTCACAAATACACAGCCAAAATATTCATGGTGTCCAACCCTAAATAGGCTCTCAGGGTACATAAAACACAACTTCTCCATGTTTTCTTAGCTCGTTCTCTTTCTTACCCTCCATTACAGGAATTGCATACCTTCCTTTCTCTGCAGACTTCCTGTTCCACCAACTACCTGGCACAGCATGCCACCCTATTTCTTACTTCAGAGATGAGAATGGACACCATTCAACAGGCTTCTTAGGAGGGAAGGACAAGATGGCTGACTAGAGACATCGCTGGCACGACTTCCAGAGGGAAGGTAGGATTTCAGATAAAGGAGAGGGGAGAGGACATGCATTCAGTCTCAACTTACTGTACCTGCCTTCTCTGCCCACTGCTCCAATGACTCTCTTGTCTAGATCATCAACAATCTCCTTTTGTGTGAATCCAGTGGAAGGACTTTCAGTCTTTGTTTTATTTTATCTCTGACATTTGTACCATTTCTGATATCTCTAATGCTTATCACTGATATCTACTTTGTTTCCTTTTGCTCACAGGATACCACTTTCTTTTGGTTTTCCTTTTATCTCTCTGAAAAATCCTTCTCAGTCTTCCCTCACATCCTCCTCTTGCTCATCTCTCGAATGTTGGATCCTTTAGGGTTCTTACCTAGGACCTCTTTTATGACTTTAAATTATCTCCCTGTACAACTACATCCATTCCCTTATCTTTATGTATCTTCTAAATGTCATTGGCTCTTACATATATGTACCTAGCAAAATAGGCAGATCTAATTATCTGCTGAACATTTCCATATATATGTTCTAAAATAAATGAAATTCAACATACTCCTACTGTGTTCCTTTTCTCAGCAAATGGTAACAGTATCCACCCAGTTGTCTGAGCTAGAAAGGCGGGAATTATCCTTGGTCTCAGTGTTCCACGAGGGTCTCTGTGGAATAACTTTCAGTCTTTGTATGCCTGAAAATGTATTTCTTTTTTCCTGACTCTAAAGTGAAAGGTTAGCTATGTATAGAATTCCAGATTGGCAACTATTTATTTATAACACTTTGAAGATTTTAATTCATTGTCTTCTGACAGCTGTTGCTGCTAAAAATGTGTACTATCAGTTTAAATAATATTCTTCTCCCTCTGGGAGTGTTTAAGTCTTTGTGTTTGGCATTCTACAGGTGTACTATGCTATTTCTATGTGTGAAGTTTTATCTCTATCATGCTTGGGATTTGATCCATTTATCTTCTCATAATCTTTAATTCTGTAAAATGCATAATAATTACTGCTTTAACTATTTCTTTGTTTTCTCCTCTCACTTCTGTTAGACACATGTTGGACTCCTTTGTTCTTCTCTTTTGATTTAACTGATATATATTTTTTATTTCTTAGTTTTCTCTATTTCCTCAAATCTGCCTTTCAAATTGGTCATTGTGAAAACTGTGATGGCCTTCTGTCCATTCCATTTATTAAATTTCACTTTAAAAGCTGCTTTTTTAGTTCTAGAATTATATTTGGTTTTTACTTATACTATATGTTCTTTTTTCATACCGCCCTTATATTTTTCTTTATAGTTTTTAAGCTTTCATTTATTTCCTTGAACATTTAAGGTGCACTTTAGGACTTTTCATTTTTGAATTCTTGTTTGTTTCTGGTCCTTGGAGTAAAAACTCTCTTCTGGGTTATTTGTGCTGAGCTCATTTCAGACAGTTCACATCATTATATGATTTTAAATCTTTAAATATAAGCTTAACCTTCGATGAGAATAACTGTTTGTGGACATTCCATATGTCTTTGGCTGTGGAAATATTTCTACAGGGTAGTTTGTGTTTACCTCTGATGATATTCAGGTCTTTCATCCATTTTGAACCAATTTCCATTTTAATTTATCAATTAAATTGTACCACTATGTAGTTAAATTTCATTCCATATTCTTGTATGTGTAGACCTGTGGCCTGATTTCTCTGCAAATGTGATATACAAGAACGATATCAGCTTTAGGTCCTACTCATATTTCTTACCTTGAATTCCTATTTTTTTCTAGCGTGTGGAGATTTTCGATTGTTTTATATTGAGCTTGAAAGCTTTTGTTGTGTTTTTTTTGGCATATTATGCATCTGGAGTTTGGGAGGAAAATTCTTTCACATCAGTTCAGGTTGGCAAATTGACTGGAAATCCTTATTTACTTTTCTTTACTTAGTTTTCTTCTCCAGTAGATTGTAAGCTCTTGATATCAGGAATAGACTAAATGTAAAGCAGTGTAGAGGATAAATAAATATTTGTGGAATGGATAAATAAATGAATGTAAATATATTAATTTATGGGACTAGTACTTTTACTTATTGAGAATTTTTTGGCCACTAGTTTTCCCATCATCCTACAAGTGAGGGCTGTTTATGCTCTCTAATGTACCTTACAGTTCCCTAATACAGCTTTACAGTTCTAAAAAGCAATGATCCCACATGTGACATAGTCTCTTATCTCCCCTTCTCTGGCTTGAGCTGCTATGAGACAATTGTAAGCATTTCTAAGAATTTCTTTTATAGTCATCATCATGGAACAATGGGAAAATACATGGCTTTTAAAAACTAGAATAATAGAAAATTTTTCCCAAAAAAAATAATCTTCTTCCTATACTCATATTAAACACAAAATCAACACTCCTTCTTCATGAGCATAAAGTCTTGATAGATTGTAGATGTAAACCATTATATAGACAGCACAATAAATCTGCTGTAAGCTACTGAATACATTCTATAACATCTGTTGAAACGTAGGAGCTATGTGCACTATAACTTCACTTTCCAAATTCCTGCTATATTAACTCATTGAGAACTTCTTGAATAGCCCTATCTTGTATTGCTACAAAATGAAGACTAAGTAGATACATGAAAACCAATTTTCTGGCTACCTAAATTTAAGTGAGAACCACCAGACAAATTGCAACCAAATGAATATTGTTCTAATTTGAATATTAGTAAACTAGGAGCCAGTGTATTGGTTCCTATTTGCACTAGAAAGAGGTCCAAAATGAATTATTTTAAGAAACAATGAATTAAATAAGGCTTTAGAACACATGTTAACATTTTAGCAATAACGCCTTTAACAAGTTAACATGATTTCAGAAACAGTTTTTTCCTGGGAAGATAATTTTTATCTAAAGCACTGTGTCTGCTCCTGTTTGACACATAAACAGTTAACTCCAGAAAAGATTAGAATAATGTCCATTCAAGACTAAATGAAATAATAATAGTTGTCTTAAATTGTACTTAGAATTCTCTTATAGCTACTATCTGCCTTAAGTTTGACAATTAACACTGACCTTAGTAAATTTATTTCTCAAAAGCATATAATATAATGCGCTGGGCTCGGGTCAGCATCAGGATATTCACACTTAATATGTTGCTGTGGCTGTATTTATTTATTTATGTATTTATTGGCAGGATCTTGCTCTGTCACCCAGGCTAGAGTGCAATGGCATCATCATTGCTTACTGAAACCTCAAACTCCTGGGCTCATGTGATCCTCCTGCCTCAGCCTCCTGAGTAGCTAGGACTATAGGCACACACCACCATACCTGGATAATTTTTTTTTTTTGGTAGAGAAGGGGTCTTGCTATGTTGCCCAGGTTGGTCTTGAATTCCTGGCTTCATGCTATCCTCTCGCCTCAGACTCCCAAAGTGCTGGGATTACAGATGTGAGCCTTCATGCCAAGCCCTCTGTTATTGTCTTAAAATTCTTAACATTAGAATAAGGGGCCCTGCTCTTTTTTTTTTTTTTTTTTGAGATTGAGTCTTAACTCTGTCTCCCCAGGTAGAGTGCAGTGGCATCATCAGCTTACTACAACCTCTAACTCCTGTGCTGAGGCAATCCCACTACCTCAGCCTCCCGAGTAGCTGGGACAAGTGCGCACCACTATTCCCAGCTAATTTTTTTCTATTTTTTAGTGAGGATGGGGTTTCACTCTTGCTCAGGCTGGTCTTGAACTCCTGAGCTCAAGCAATCCTCCCCCCTGGCCTCCCAGAGTGCTAGGATTAGAAGAATGAGCCACCGCATCCAGCCAGGGGCCCCACATTTTTATTTTGTGCTGAGACCTACAAATTATACATAATATGATGGGCTGGCTGGGCTAAACATAATCAGGCTTATCTCTATATCTGTTCAATAGGAAGCAGAATTTTGATGATGCCTCTAGGCATAAGGGGCTTAAATAGCTCTCCTTTGCCTACCAACATCAAATAGTAGTGAATGTCAAACTTCTTAGCCTATCATTCAGATCTTCCACAATAGGTTCCAATCTAGGGTTCTATATTTAGTTTACATGACTTAATTCATTCTTTCATTATGCATTTATTTAATGAAGATTTATATATTGAGACTCACCATATTCCAGATACTGTGCTAGGTCTCCCAGTAACTGAAAACAGACATGAACTTGTCCTTAGTCACCTCTGTGTCAGAAGTAAACTGCAATACTTGCTATTTCCTAAACACTCCTTGCTTTCTGCTGTCCTTGCTTTTGTCAATTATCCTGGCCCACTGCTGGTTTATTCTTGGATTTATTCGTACCCTTATCCTACTTTGTCTTTGTTACTAGAAACTGAATTTTCCCAGGTTTTCTTGTACTTTTGGGGAGGTTTGGTCAATGGTAGGTATTGATGAAAGTTTGGAGGACAAAAGGAGGAGAGTAGCCAGACTATCCGCCCATTGCCCACCCCCACCACCTCGCAGGGTCCGGTGGCAACTCCTTGGATCCAGTCCCCCTGGGTCAGCCCCTGCCTCTATGGCCCCAGCACCTGTTGGCTAGCTTCTGCCCACTGACTCTGGCTTCTGGGCTCTGGGAACTATTTCCTTCCATTGTCCTTCTACCTCCTGCTTTTGCTAAACTTGGGGTGCCTCATCAGCTACTCTTAGGCATCCGAGCTCTCCTGTGTAAACAGAGCAGTTTCTCTTTCTCTGATTGGATCGTGTTCTTCTGAAATATGCCTCTTCTCTGTCTAGCCTTACATCCTTGATACACATCAGTATTTCATTGACCCTTCAGGGCACAAGTCCATTCTGCCTTGTAAAGGTTTCCCTGGCTTCTTCTACCGTCCTGAATTATAAAACTGGAAATGCTCTTGACATAACCTTTGAAATCCTCCAACACTTTGCTTATAGTTCTCTTGTGATACTTAAAACAAACTCATTAGATAATTAGTTATGTAGATGTGTCTACTGTCCTTGAGCTCTGGGACATACTCTATCACAAGTGAGTAATCATGCTTACATTGTGAGATTTATCCTAAGACAATATCTTGCCCAAGCAAGGTACTCAACAAATATATTGTTGTATTCCTCTAAGTGGTGGAGATTATATACTTTTCTCAGTTAAATTATTAGATAATTTTTTCAATTCAAAAATTTTAATTTATTATTTCTTTTGGAGAACTCATGACAATATCAGCATTATCTTTATAAATACAGTACTGAGAGATTAATTTGCTAGGACAAAATGGACTATATATTATTTGTATAAAAGTAACATTATTGCTAGAGAACACAGGAATGATGAGCAGGCATGAATATAATAACAGAAGTCATGGGGGGGGTCCATATTTTCATGATTCTAAGACTATCAATTATAGGCATCTTCACAATGAGTTAGTGTAAATGGTCTCTCATCTTGCCCTCTTCACCACCAGACATACATCTACATATGACATATTTTATTATCAATTGGCTTTCTGCATATGTGCAATCTCTTATATTTGGAGATGAGGCTATTCCTGCTTGCCATCATGTATAAGAGTGGCTGTCAGGATGAATGTCGTCTCAATAGCTATTTCTATATCGCCCAGTGTGAAGATTGTTCTTCGATTGGGCTACAGCTGGGCTTTTGAGAGGCTGTGACTGTTTGTAACTCTAGCTCTTAAACTAATAGTGAGCTTTTGAAATCTTTGTTCAGGAAAATAAATTCTTCCGTTGTGGATTTCAATGTGCTAGCCTCATTTCCCTGTGTCCGCTACTTTCTAGCCGTCTGCAGTGAAGCTTTGTTGTTGGAAGCCAGGCTGGAGTACATCCTTAAAGGCTTCCCTCTGGCATAATTGCTGGCAGTTCTCTCACTTCAACGTGCTGTACAACAGAGGCTGTCAAGAATAATTTCATGATTTGCTAGTTCCAGTGGGCTTATGATGAACATTGAAGGCAGACCATCTAAATGCCAAAGGGTTTCTTCTTAGCAACTTCTTGGCAATATTTACATTGCTGAAGAAATGCTTTAAGTTAATAAGAGGTGCCAGAGGTTGAAGTTGTGTCCATGTGGGACCTGTGACTAAGCTGACACTCTGCCTCACAGACAGACTGGTCCTGCTTTGCCAGATGTGTAGCCTCACTTGAACCCAAAACCACAGTGATGAGATCCAGGAAGTCAAGCCATATTATCCTGGAGGAGAGACAGCCTCTTACCTAACATACAAAAAGGATGCTCCAGCTCAAGCCTTGTAGAAGACTTTGGTCCAGTTTATGGTTTTAAAGTAACTGGTAGATTTAGTAGAAGGCAGCTTCTACTGCTGCAGAGGCATACTTATTGCTCCAGGAGGGAGTTCTCTTTCTGTTTGAGAAGTCCAAACCAACTCTGGGTGGATCCTTGCAACTCAAAGTATGGGGGACAAGCAGTATCACCATCATCTGGGAACTCATTAGATTGGAAGAATCTCGGGTCACCCTCCAGGATCTACTGAATCAGAATTTGCATTTCAGCAAGACTTAAGTCATTTGTTTGCCCATTGAAGTTTGGGAAGTACTGGCCTAAATCATCAGATGACCAAAGCAGAAATGGCACTTGGGCACCCCCTAATTTGCAATGGGAACTTTGTACTTGCAGGTGAATATCTAGCTCGATGAAGAAGCTGGAATTCACACTGATCCAACTTAAAATGTTCTGAGAACTCCAACCAGCAGGGGAGATGCAAGGTCACAGTGACTTGGAGGAGACAGAGCAAGAGTACATGAGGGGCATTGCTCCACCTGCTCCACAGGACCTGGCTGAGGGGTTTTCCATGATCCTCCCTGGAGACTGATGCCACCTCTAGGACAGCAAGCTAGGCTACTGTGCATTGGTAGCACCCAGAGCATGGGCAGGGCAGGTCCTGGGTCAAAGTGGGAAAGTGAAACCCTCAGACTGAATAACCCAGACTGTAAAAAACTACGTGACACACTGAGGTGACGTCACTGGAGAGTATAGTTCAGAAGGGGTAAACCAGCAGTGTGACTGGAGAGAAGACGGCAACCCAGACAGGAAAGTTCGTAGGGGTGATTGAGAGGGGTCCTCCAGGGGCTGATGCTGAGAAGTTGCTACAGGGAGAGGCAAGGTGGCCATTCTGTGGGACTGACATACTCAATCGCCATCACTGCTGTGGTCTCTGTGGTCTGCTCCCCTCCCCACAGGAAGGTATTTGGGGCTTCCAACATTCAGTACCTCTTTAAACAGCATTTTACTTACTTTTCATGACTAAATATTTTTCTGTATACAGAAAAATCCATCGTATTTTTCTGTTGCTCTGTGTTCACATTTATTATTTCATCTTGTCTTATTTTTTGCAATCTTAATTGCACCCCACAACTCTGTGAAGGAGATGCAGGTATCATTCATCTTTGATAAGTAGCAACAGAGCCATACCTGTGACACAGAACAACTTGTCTCACCTACGACAGCATATTTGGTGACAAAGTTAAGAACAGAACAAAGATATTCATATTTTATGCCAGCACTTTTGAATATGACAACTAGCTGTTTGCCATGCACTGCAAATGTGTGAAACTTTATGAGACTAACATCCTTAAGTTACGAAGCATGGAAGCAACTTTCTCCCAGGAGATACATTATTTTGAAAACTGTGATTTATTTTGGCCAGCTCAGCATGAAGGATCTTTTCTCAAATTCATTTCCTTTTCTTCTTTGTTATGTACCCAAAATATCTGGCCACATGCATACCATCTATTTGTAACCAATATAATTGTTAATGGGTGGTATGAGTTTTCAAACAAGACAAAACAATAAAAATGTTTTCAGTTAATGAGAGTGACGTATAACATAATTAGCATTTAAAAAACAGCCTGGGGGTAAAAGTTATTGTGTGTTCTTTGTAGAGTTAAATAAAATGAAATCTACTAATATTATCCTTTCTCCATCTGGCAAATTGGGACTTTCTTTAGGAGGTGATGACAACAAGACTCCCATCGTCCTGACCTCCCCTATCCTTGCACTCCAAGTCTTGACACTGACATAGTGCCATCAGCCTGTCTCACGCAATAGGGCTGGGTGGTTTGTGTCTTGATGGTGGTATTTTATTTCTACAAAAACACATGATATTTCCTAGCATTACATATGCAACAATGATTCTACTTTATTTTTGAACATATTGTTGAGGTAGAAGAGAGCACATCAATATACGAGATTTTATATATATATTACATCTTAGGAAAAGATAAATAATTTATAATACATAATTATAAAATATATATTACACATAATTATATGAACATGTAATATATAGTTTATACAAAATCCTATATTATATAATATTAATACTATATATCTAATATATAAACCTTATATATGTCTAATACATGAATCATATATATAGAAAGAATATATACGTTTTAATGTTTATATATAGTCATCAAATAGGGAAAAAATAATGCTTCAAAAATGTTTCTCCACTATGTTTTTCTTTTCTTTTTAATGTCTGAAAGCTGGGAAGCATAGACTGTACATTACTGATAAAGAAAAATGAAGTGCTCCTAAATTGGGCAGCCTTTGCCTCTCTGACTAGCATATATTGCAGCTCTTACGAGAGGATTTTGTGATTTTTTTTTTTTTTTGCTGATACTTTTCATTAGTTGCAAGGAGCTCCACTGGTGGATGGATGTTTGTCATACTTGGTTTACAAACTTGTCCAACCAGATAGCAACCGTACTCAATTTCCACTGCTATGAAAGCAAAGTACCGAACACCCTAACACACACACACACACACACACACACACACACACACACACACACACAGTAAGAGAGAGGGAGAAAAAAGAAAGCCTTATTTCCACAAAGATACCAAAGAAGAAAGCATAAAACAAATGCTGGGCTGCCAACTGGTCTTATCTAAAAGTATCATTCATTTGTACTTAAGTTCTGATTCAGTGTTGAGAAAATACATTCTGACTCCAACTAGTTTGACATTCTTACAAGATTCACTTCACTTTTCCATTTGTAGGTTTGATTCATGTGAACACAGTTTATTTAAATGTAAAATTAGACTGTACCAGAAATGCTTTTTTTTATTTATAACAAAACTTGAAAATCTCATTTGCCAGGCATCAGTGACCTACAGTGAAGTATCTCTTCCACACACAGACTCTGACAAGTGCAAAACTTCTTACATCTCCTGTTAGAGATGGAAAACACTCACTCTTCTTAAATGTACCATGTGAAAAATGACTAAAATTGATTACAAAACAACCTAAATATTTAAAAATATGACAGATGTAGGTACTTTTTAAGGTACCTAAAGGATTTCATATGGCTTGATCCATGGAGAAAACTGTTAAATTCTAGGAGATCACACAATTTTAACACTCGTGTGATCCTCATGTACCCTGACTCAGGTTCTGATAAGGATGTGAAGTGCACGGAGCTGAAAAGCTGAAACCCGAGTGGCCGTTGGAGGCTGTCGTGCCATGGTAACATAATTTGCCATGCCACTAACACTGTTATCGAGTGCTCAACTTCAAAGCACACGGTATCCAGGTGATAAATTATTGAACCTCACATTTCTCAACATTCATAAAGTACTTTGGCAAAAGAACTTGGTTTCCTTATCTAAACGTGCAATTTCAAGACAATAGGCTCTATTTGAGGAAGATTCAATCCTGAGAGTTTTGTTAAATGAGCCATAATTAGAAATGTTAGGCTCTTTCTGATATGGGACAATTCCAGAAGCAGCAGCAATAACTCTGCTCTGTTTTATTTAATATTTAATTTAAAAGACTGACTTGTCATTAACAAATACATCCGTATGTGTGTATACGTATGTGTGTGTGGTGTTGGTCCACTTTAGTAGGCTCAACTTTTTCTGGGCTGCTAAGTTTCCATTTAAAAATTATTTTTAAAAGGGAAACTCTTTAGAATGCCTGAAACACTTTGGTACCTGACCAACAAGTGAACCTTGGACTAGGTAGGGGCCAGTATGGAAACTGAGAGCCAAAGACCAAGGAGTTCAGAATGAACAGATGCAGTCCCCAAGTCTGTAGGTCTGTACCAACTCCTTGTTTAAGGCCAGCAAGGTTTTGTTTGTGTTTACCACAACAAACCATCCTGTCTGCAGCTAACACAAGGGACTCCTCATTTTCCTTTGCAAGACCTTTGGGTGTAGTACCTTTAATTCTGTCTAGGATATGAATGCTTCGTGTCAGTTTTGAATCCTGTGCGTCTCTCTTTCTTCCACAGTCAGGCCAATGCAGTGCTTGGCACAAGACTTAGTACAGAGGTTGTTCATATTTTCTTCACACAATGGGAAAAGGGGATGAGCCCCACATGCCTACTGAGGGGAAAGGAGTTGGATGGGAAGGATAAGCAATCATTTAACCACACATTGAGCTCTTTGGAGAGGTGACCTGTCAAATGGACTCGAGTGGCTTTAATACAGAGCATAACTGCAAAATTGATCAGGGAGTCCTCACTCTACTGGAATAGGCAGTTCATCTGTGTTTTATACCATGTTCTTGTAAGGTGCATAAAATTCTGAATTTATACCTTCATATGGGTCATTGAACTCACTGAGCTAGAGTTTATTGACTCTGTGTGGGAACTTTGGAACTATTTTTGTTACAGTTGCTGGTGGTACCAGCGGGTTTTTTTTTCTTTTTCTTTACCAATCTTTAGAACCAATCACATTGATAGAAGAGAGCAAAGTAATTATAATTTTAATTAGAACATGAATGGAACATGTTTAATTAGAACATGAATGGAAATCCAAGAAAATTCCGAAGGGCCAAAATTATAATTTAAAGACTCTTCAAATTCTCTTGGAATGCTTTAAAAGTTAGTGACTAAATATTTAGACTCCAATATATTTGCATACATTTGATTATGTAGTTTTCCTTTTCTTTTCTGTATGTCTTTTAGTTTTCCCCAAAATGCATTGGTAAGAAGGAAAAGTACCCTCTATACCTGAATCTTCCACAGCCCTCAAGAGTCTTTTTCCAAGATTCTTTCATTCAAACCTTGTTGAATGAAAGAGTCTTGGAAAAAAATTCTCTTTCATAATAGATAAGCGCTGTGGGGTGAGGGCGGCGCTGGTGCCAATGTGTTTTTTGCAACTGAGAAATAAACTTCTTTGGAAAACGTGGGGGAGTGATAAAGTGATTTCATCTCTATGAATTCTGTATATTTTTTATCTACATCTCTGGAATGTAATACTGTGAAGAAAATTTGTAACTTGCTAAAAATAAATATGCAAATAATGTATCTTGCATACTTATTTAAAGACAGAAAAATATACAGCATGGGAGGAGGAATTAATTGTTTCATCCATTATTGTTTCTACAAGAGAGAAATGGGGTAAGGGCAGTAGAGTGTGGTATACAGCTGGCCTATATCACTAACACAAGTGCAGCCCATATATTTCCAAGCAAGGTTCATTATGGCTTTTTCTAACTATCACCAGGCCTAGCTCTAGGTACTCTATAAAATATCTCACATTGAAATGTACAGTCCATTCTTGTTATTCACAGTACTTTTGTTCTATAAAGTCTCTGCCAATACTGAATTAACAAATACTGAGCCATTGCTCCTAGGGGAAATATATACATGTGTATGTATGGTATATATGCACATATCTCACACAGATTATAATCTTAAATCTTAAATAGATCTTGTCCTGGTAGATTCCATTTTCTTTATTTCACAAGGAAAATTGACGTTCAGTGGTGTTAAGTGATTTGCTTGAGGCCACCCCTCCGACAGGTATCAGAGATAAGACTCCAACTCCTTCCAGATGGCCCCAGAGCCAAGCTTCTTGCACTACATTGAACTGCCCATACCATCTCCATCCTCTGGCCATCTCTGTATGACAGCTGAAACAAGAAGGCAGAGCATGGCCTTCTTCAGCCTTGGCTGGAAATGTGCATATCAGATGATACAAAGTTTTTATCACTCTGCACATGTCCACATATGAGCATCGAAGTGCCCTGAGTATTGATTTTGGAGTTTCAAATAAAGTACAGTGAGTTGGCAAATTTGCAAATATAGAATTTATGAATGAGGTTGACTATTTTTGTAAATCTTGCATCAGCAAAGGTAATTTAAGGTTAGTAGTAAAATCTAGGTGGCTTGGTTTCTAGACCAATGACCAATGTCCTGTATAGGCACAAGGTCCCCTAGGTGTTTGTCTCTACCATGTGCTTGGGGCGATGACCATAGGTATGCTCTGAGGCTCTCCTACAGTTTGTACTCTATACCAGCGGTCCCCAACCTTTTTGGTATCAGGGACTGTCTTCATGAAAGATAATTTTTCCACAGACAGGGGGTGGAGGGGGGATGATTTGGGGATAATTTAAGTGCATTACATTTATTGTACAGTCACGATAATGATAATCTGTATTTGCAGCTGCTCCCCAGAGCTAGCACCACCATCATAGCTCCACCTCAGATCATCAGGCATTAGATTTTCATAAGGATCCACAACCTAGATCCCTCACGTGCTTAGTTTACAGTAGGTTCCATGCTCCTATGAGAATCTAATGCTGTTGCTGATCTGATAGGAGGTGGAGCTTATGTGGTGATGTGAGTGATGGGGAGTGGCTGTAAGTACAGATGAAGCTTTGTTTGCTCGCCCTCTGCTCACCTCCTTCTGTGCAGCCCGGTTCTTAACAGGCTATGGACTGTACTCGTTCACGGCCCTGGGGCTGGGGACTACAGCTCTACACCAAGTTTCATCATCACTGTCCACCAACACCTATCAAAAGGGGCTATGGATTTTCTTCTTTGAAAACACTGGGATGCTTGCAATGCACACTATGTTGTCTTTGTACTCTATGCAGCTAGTTAAAGATAAATGTAGATGGCATTTTGTGGGAATTTTAGTGAAAATTCACAGATTCTGACAATTTTCCTCAGTGAGATTTTCTTAGAATTGTATTCCAAAGTAAAGGTTATCATTATTTTAGGAAAGTGGCTTTATCACAATATCTGAATTTCTCTTCTTGTTAAATCCTCTTTGATGACTAAAACATGTATGATGAACATTTTCCATTTTATTTACTTTATCAAATGAGCACAATCTAGTGGTTGTTGCATTTAGGATTTCCTGTGACAAAAATAAAAAAAAATGATTTTATACCTATCATGCTAATACCATATAGAAGAAAAATGTTAAAAAATCATATCATGAGCCTATTCAACATTTATGAATATTAAACATTGCATTAGTTTTCTATTATTCTTGTAACAGACTGTCACCAACTTAGTAGCTTAAAACAACATAAATTTATTATCTTACAGTTCTGAGGTCAGAAGGGTAAAATGTGTGGGCACGGTTGCATTGCTTTTTGAGGTTCTTAGGGTGAATCCATTCAGTCCTGGCTATCTGGAAGAGGTCTACATTCCTTGGATCGTGACCTTCTTCAAAGCTAGTGATCTCATTGCTCTGACTTCTGCCTCCATCCTCACATCTCCTTGGAGTCTGCCCCTCCTGTCTCCCTCTTAGGAAGAGCCTTGGGATTACACTGAGCCCACCTAGACAATTTAGAATAATCTCCCCATCTGAGATCCTTACACATCTGCACCATCCTTTTTGCCACGTAAGGTAACATAGTCACAGGTTCTGAGATTTAGAATGTGGACAGCTTTGGGGGCTTTTATTCAGCCTACCACAAAGGTAGAATGCGCATAAGTTCTCTAGTGAGTTCAAAGACAACTGATGCATGGTCTTTGCCCTTAAAATCCTGTAATCCAGGCAGGAGCTGGCAAGTACTACAAACTGTAAAATAAGGCAGAGTAGCTTTCAAGCTCTATGTACGTTCAGAGAAGAAAGATGGGTCACTAACTGATACGAAAAATCTCAACCCAGTCTCCACAAGATAACATATACCTTTGTTTCTACTTGTCCATCATCTAGAAATACCATTTCTTCCTCTTCTGCTCTGTTAACTCCTACTTAGCCTTTAAAATTCAAGAGTCATTTCTTTTAGGACATATTCTCTGATGCATGAGCAGAGATGGTAGTCTTGTCACAATGCTTTTAAAAAATAGTTTATGCACATCTCTCATTAGAAATAGTTCTTGTCTTCTAAATAATCTTCCAGTTTTTTTTTCCTTTCATTTTTGTATCCTCAACACTGCGTGGTGATTTGCATATTACAGGCACTCAGTGGATACTTGAGGAATGAGTTCATGTGGGTAGGCGCTGTGCAGAGAAGGCACATGTGACTGAATGTACCACTCTGGGCAGTGAGGATGCCAGGTATAGGGGGAAGGTAGAGAGATACACTGGAGATAGGCGCAAGTGGGCCTTTTCAACTAACTGGATGTCGGGGAAAGCAGAGGAGAAATGGGAGAAATGAGAAAAGAGAGAAGACCAGAAAGAAGCTCCATTGTTAAGCCTGGGTGACCAGGCAAATGGTCATGGCTATAATAGAAATGATACCTATACACCCACGGGAGTTGTAGGTTTGGTGCAGAAGTGATCAACATTTCACTTTAGGCTTCATGAATCTGAAGAATTTAAAGCAACAGCTCACTGAGACAACCAGGAAATAAAGAGATGGAATTCAGAAGAAAAATCAGGGTCGTGTTTGAGGTTAGTTTCCCAAAGAGTGATAGTACAGCCGTAGGAGTGACTTAAAAGGGAGATTGCCAAAAAGAAAAAGAGAGAAGAGAATCAGGGATAGAATGTTGGTGAATGTGCTCAGAGGGACCCAGATCAAAGGACACTTTTTAAAGAATGGAATTGACATCGGATAAAGGCTGGAGCCGTTCTCCTTGGATGACTGTTTCTCCAGTCACAGGGGGACAGGTGATTGCTGCTATGTGGCACAGGGCAGTACATCTGCCTTCCATTTCTGTCATTTGAGTGTGGTACTTTCCTCCCACCCCTCTGCTCCTAGACAACACACTTCTTGAGGGCAGGGGTTTTATCTTTTCATCTTTATGTTACCTGGCTGTTGAACTCACCTCTTTATACTTAGTATATTTATCAATCAGTAGAGTAATAAATTAATGAGATTCAGATGTTGGGATATTTTTTTCTTCATATTCTATCCAGTCTCTCCTAAAGTTTCCATAGGGCCTTGGAATGAAAAAAAATTTAACAAAGGAGATTGAAAATATTGTGCGTAGGCCGGAGGCTAAAAGCACACCTTGTGTTAATTCTCAGTCTTGTTTGCAAAGTGGAATTGCATGAAAATAGTTGGTATGCTGCTCAACAGAAACTTCCCGCTACATGATACTTCTCAGGTTCAAGTAAAGGACAGAAGCCTGCACTTAATTAAAAATATAAACCAGAGCTTTTTGTCTCCAAGATGAGACTTAATCCTAAAGTCACCTGCAACATGTTTATCAGCCAGTTGGACTGAATGCTCCCCCTGGGGGTAATTGGTACTTAAGTTACTAGAAATGCTGCTCTAACAAAAGATCTACCAAGTTACCCTAAAAGTGTACCTTAAAAAACATATGGAATATGAGTGCATCTCACAAAACAGGATTTTAAAAGATTCAGGACAAAGGACATTCACATATATGAAGTTATTTAGATAATGAAAATTTGCTTTTTAGTATAGTCAAAATAATAAATATTTGAGAAATTCATCAAAAGGTTCATATTTGATATGTAAACATAAAAGAAATGATAATATGCTAACTTCAATGAGTTTTCCCACTATCAGATAATTAGCAGATTTAGCACTGATTTACATAAAGGACAATATTGTATGAAAAACATACAATGTACAGATTGTGTTTCTACCACACCCGGTACATGGGTACATGCAAACTGCATCATGCTAGGTTCATCTTTCCAAGCGAAAGGTCTGTGGCAGTGACCATCATCCAACTGGGCCATTAACCTCTTCAGCTGATTGTCCCATCTTTAATATAGCACTTACCCTGCCTCAATACTGTGAACAATAAAAGTGAAAAATAAAATTGAGTGAATTATACTATTCAGGAACTGGGATTAATTTTTCAAAGCAAGTCAATTTCTAAGTAAAACTTTTGGGCAAAAATTTGAAAAGGTTTTCACAGCTGGTTCACACTGTCATTTACTTGAACTTTCGTCAATACACATAGAAAAGACAACCTCGGGCATCTTTCTGCCTGAGGGAGCGAGGTGACCATATAAGAGGAACACACTTAGGCTTTGATTTGTCCAGTTGAAAGGGCACTTGAGCATAAGGAAACTTTCTCTAAAGGCTTTCTTTGGGTGCTGTGAGCAATTTGTGAGGTTTAAATCCCTATAGGAACCAAGAGATTTTCACACATCTTTTAGGGAATGGATATTTTTCAGGGTGAGACAACATCATGCTTCCTTGGTAGGTGTTTGGGATTTTATGTTAGAAAGGTTATTAAATCATATAAGGTATTGCTCGTCTCAAACCAAATGGTGAAGGATCCATAAAGAAATATAGAATCAGTGTGAAGAGACAGCTACAAGGGAAAGTAATACATTTAATCTGCATAATGAGAGCTATGCATATGCATATAATACATGCACTCATCAATTCCTATTTAGTTCAATATTTCTATATATTCATACATGTAAGCTTGCTTAAATAAGTATTGGAAAGGAGACAATGCAGCATTCTATTTATCACTTACCCTCAAATATAAAATTGTGAAGAGCTTGTTATGAGTTATTAAATTTTAATATCAATTATAATTTATTTTCTCATTAATTATTCAAGGCACATTCTGAGGGGGATCCAGGCCCATGAAAACTTTGGATGGGGTGAAACATTTCCTTTTGTATTACAAGGTTGATGTCCATTGACATATGACTTGATTAACTCTGAACATGTATTTTTATAAGATAAACTAAAAATGTTAATTCTGCCCTACTTGTTAGAAAAATAGGCGTCATAGTGAGACAGGCCAGTTTGCCAAATGACTAATTTATCTAAATTCAGTTCATCTAAAATCAATTTGTTAGATGATCAATTTGCCACTTTATCTAAGATTTTTTTTCAGTGTTAATTTCACCACATCCTTCCTGCCTCTTTTCCCATGGACTTATGATTCAAATTGGGTGAATATCTGTTTGAAAATTTAGATGTCCAGAACTTTTACTTCTGGTCTTCTCATGTGTCCCAACGCTCCGTGCTTTACATCTGCCCTGGTCTCTGTTGCAGCCCCAACCTCTGGCAGCAGCAACCTGTCCTGGCCCTGGTTTAAAATATTTGTATAGCAGTTTGAAGTGAATTTTTCTTCTGACAAACTGCTCTTCAGAAGAGTGAAAATGTGGTAATCTGACCCTTGCCAATTAGCTTGGGGAAACTTGTTTTGAGCAAATCGACTTGGTATTCCTTAAAACAGGGGTGGAGAACCTGCGGCTTAAGGCCACATGTGGCCTCCTAGGTCTGTAAGTGCAGCCTTTTGGCTGAATCCAGATTTTACAGAACAAATTGTTTAATTTTTATTAATACATTTTTGTTCATCTTTTATATTTTTATTTTATTTTTAAAATGAATGTATTTAAAATACCAAAGAATAAAATAAATTTCAACAAAATAATTCTCCCAGATTGACAAGCATAATTAGAACATTAGTAAGCCATGAGGGCTAAATTGATCACTGCTATACTTTTGATTTAGTTCTAACTCCTCCCGCCTGGATTTGCCATATCTTTTAAAGTGCATTGGCTATCGCAGGGACAGGTGTTAGCCAGGTGGGAGAATCTACATTCTCCTACCTAACCCAAATCAAGACACCCTTAAGGTCACAAATGACTGATACCCATCTAGAGGATCAACTGAAACTAGGGACCCTCATGCCACAATCAAATATTCAAATGCTTTCCAACAAAAAGCAGACACAACGAAGTCATTAAAAGGTTAGTTAACTTTAAAATTAACAAATAATTTTCATATTTTGAAATTATTAAGTACATAGTAGTTAGATTTTTACAAAATAATGTACATTTTAAATATATGTAATTGAATTTTCTTGAATGCAGCCTTATTTGATTACAGCTAAATTAATGTGGCCTTCCATTAAGAAAAGGTTCCCTACCCAAGAAAATTTAAGAATAATAGCTGTTCTTCATTGAGTGCTTCCTTTATGCCTGGTACTTTCGAAGTATCATCTCATTGAATTCTAACAGTAATTGAAAGAGTTTTTGAACAGATAAGGAAAATGAGGATTAATATGATTAAATAGTTTGCCCAACCAAGGTCAGAAAGCTATTAAGTAGTGGAACTTGGATTTGAACCTAGTCTATTAGACTCTAAAGATGGTGTACTTAATATTAAACTAAACCACAATCTGAAACACATTTTTTTAAATAATTGTGATAGTTGCTTAAATAGACACACACACACATCCCCCCCCAATTTCTGACATGTTTTCTGGTGGTAAGTTCTAAAGAAGCCTAAAGTTGAAGAAAGGGTGCATACTATATATAAATGCAGAGATTTAAAGCCTTAATGAATACTTAGATGAATAAGATAAGATTCTAATCAGCTTTTGCAAGTAAGGGAAAGTGTCAGAATATGAGGCATGGATAATCTTGCTAAACCAGAATGTGGGGGCTGTTAAAGGAGTTGGTTTCTCAAACTTTCTAAACAAGTTTAAATGGAACAGAAAACGTGGTTCCTGTAGAGCAGCATGACTTTTATGTTAGATATGAAGCAGGAATTGAAGTGTGTGTTCTACTGTCTTGAAAGTCAATCTATAAAGAGGGTGAATCTAATCGTATCATGATAAAAGTGCAGAACAGTTACTAGGATCTCTGAAAGTTAGCTTTCTTGGATTGGCCTCTATTCTGTTCCCCAGAGCCTGTCCTAAAAATTTTTGTTTATTGACATCAGAAATGTCAGCATGGAACTAGTAGAAAAAGAAGAAAAAAATACCTTAAAAGATGTCAGGAAGCTTGTTTCTGTTTTGTCATCGCTGTTGACAGTATCTGTCACTTTCAGTGCTCATCTGGACCCAACATTAGCACAAACACTGGCAAAATCACCTTTCTGATTGAGTGTTTTTGCCCTTTTGTTGAGTCTCTTTGCCCTTTTGGTTGGTTTCCAACTGCAGGCTGCAGCAAGTTATTCAATGATTCATTCTTCTCCCTAGTATTTACTGAGTGCCTCCTTTTCATAAGGAAAGTGTACCAGGCATATTTCACTTCAATATTTTTAGTAGATCCCGTTTTGCAAATTTGTAAGAATTGAAAGGTGCAGAACCATAACTTGTGGTGACTATATCTTTATACATCCCTGCCCCGAGATCTTACTAAATCTCTAGGGACATTATCCCACAATGACTTTGGGAATGAAACCATAAGTATCGAATAACCTATTAGCTAACAAACACAACCCAGATAACCTTACTAGCAGCCTATCTTCCCGAGGAAGCTAATGTACACACCTGTCCCCCAGAGAATGGCATTTTGAAAGGGACATGACAGCCTATCCCTACACTTTTTGGTCCCAGACACAGCCCGAAGTGATCTGTGTGATAATGAGCAATCTGTTAACAATTTTAGGTATTTCAGGATAATTATGCTAGAGACTCTTCATCTCTTCAATTCCTCTCAACTGATAACTTTTTAAAAGGACAAATGCTCATTTTCAAAGATTTGAGAAGTTTTTGGAAACTTACTTGGTTCCTTTAAGTATAATATTACATTATAGGCTCCTGTTTCACATTAGGTGATAATTCTCCCATCATCTCAAAATCTGTAATACCAGGATTTTGCAGCACATTATGTATGTAGTTTTGGACTTCACAGTAAATGAAAGCAGGGAGGAATTTACGTACGTCCATAGGAGAATAATGTTAGCAATTAAAAGGCTGGAAAGGAAGGACTGCCTGGCAAAGCTGAAGGACACAGGACTGCTGAGAAAAACCTTCTTTATATTCCATTTACCGTTTCCTATAATTTATACGTTTGTCCCTTGCCCATTCAATTCCCCATGTTGCTAATATACTAGGTTACAAGCATTTGTACTGCATTTCCAGCTATTACCACTTTTTAAAAAAATGCCTATATGCTGGGAAACTTCTCTTAGGAACAGATGGGGTCTATCTATACAAGCTACTGGTAAATTTAATGCCATCTTTGAGACACACAGGTTGCAAGGTGTACTAGAGAAAGGCAGGATTTCACAGACCTGGCACCTGGTTTAGAATGCTCCTGCAAAATGCCTGGGACAATGAGCCGGCAGCTGTATCAATCTGCCCTTGAGAACTCTGCACACTATTCGAGAGGAGGACAGGCTACACTTTAGTCACTGTTTGGAACTAAGTGTCATTATTTTATTTGATATCAAAACCTATAAATCAATAGTCTGCTTAATTTTCCATAATTTCCAACTTCACACTATTTGTAACACTTACACCAGTATTCCATGTAACTATTAACGAAGATTTATTTTTTTCCTCTTTTTCTTTCTTTTCTTCCTTTTGTTTTTTATTTTTTTGACCAAAGAGGCTGCAAGATGATTGAATAATGCTCTTCAAACATAAAAAGACTAAACTCCTTATTCTTTAACTTCATGTTAAGTCAAAATCAAAGGTAAAGAAGCTTATATTGGAGCATGTTGATTTTAGCTTAAACATATGAAAATGTGTTATTTTCACATTGGGAGAATTACAGTATGCAAGGGAAACAAATTTTTTCCCATTTTTATTTGTGTGTTTCACAAGGGAACTATGTACACATAGTGGAAAACTCTCATTTGCTATAGTGGGTAGAGTGAACTCGGAGGGTCAAAAATCATCAAAAATGGAGATCCTGATGGAACTGTGACACCTCGTCATGGTCCCTGTGGGGTGTGAAGTAGGGGACAAAATTATAGAATTGAAGAATTGATATAAAAAATCTTATTCAAAGGAAATCGTTCCTCTCATTTTTTTTTGGTGGTGTCATATGTATAAAAAAACCCATATTTTATTTCAAGATTCAGAATAAATATTAACACTAGAAAATGAAAAAGCCTTTCTACCAGGTAATAACATTACAGAGACAGCACCAACATGTCTGTGACTGAGTTCTCAGTTTCTATTACCAAATTGTTAAAGGGGTTTAGCAATGTCTTATGTACAGCTATGTTTATGTTGATATTGACATGTATTTGCATGGACTGTTAGCTATGTAAATTATAAATGATGTTTCATTTCAAATACTCCAGATATGGATTTCAGGATCTTAGACATAAAATAATGGGCAGAAGGGATTTATCAAGTCTCATGTTCTCACCAGGGGCCAGACACAATGCTTGGAACTTTTTTTATTTCAGCTAATCTCCATGGCAACCTGACAAAAGTCTAAACTACAACCCCAGATGTTTCGTTCAGCTCCATCTCAGCAAAATGAGGCTCAGAGAGGCTAGGTGACTCATCAAAGGCCACACAGCTAGCAAGTGTCTCAGGCAGGATGCACACCTCTGCCTTTGTGACTTCAAAGCCTATGATTCTCTCCATACACTGGATTGTCACTTTTTAAAGAAGAGATAATTGTACCCTCCTAAGATTAAGTGATTTGTACATTTTTTATAGCACCACTAAAACACAGGCGTTCTATTTCTAGTATCCACAATCTGTGAACTACATTAACAGGTAGAGGATAAGTCACATTACAAAATATTATTTTGGGGAGGATTTCCTTTAAAATGAGGTATTATACAAAAAGTTTAAATCGCAATCTTCAGGGACATAGGACATGTGCAAATTCTGGTTTCCAGCATTGAATAAACATTGGTTAATTAGCAAGATGAGGGGTTTTTGAGCTGTGTACCACATCTTTACAGTTAGGAAACAACAGCTACTCTGAAGAAAAAGCAAGGTATGTTGTAAATTTCCACATCATTCTCAAATCTGGCATGAAGGCCAATAGAATAAGTTTTTAACTAAAATTAAGTTGAGCTCAGTTCATGAATGGAATTCCTGGTGTGTATATTCTGTGGGCAATAAATGTGAAATCATAACTTGATAAGGAAATCAATATAGTGTTCTCAAATATCTTTGCCACAATTCTGGATTTTAAACAATTTCAGATAAAATGAACAGGAAGAAATCATGGCATGTAATTCTGACTCAAGTGTTGGGATTTTAATAGGAACCAATACATACAACTCCCTGATACAGTCCAGAATTCGTCCTAATTGATTTTAGCATTTCCCATTGGTTGGTACAGAGGAGATTGCTGCAGCCAACTTTTATCAGCCAAATACAAGTCAGCTGTATTTTCTTATCTGGGAAGTACACTGCTTGCTTTAATTCTCCCCTTTTAAGAATAGTTTGCACTCTTGTCAGGAGAACTATAGGAAAACTTGAGTCCCCAGCCACAGATAAACCCTTGTTCTACATGCCCTAATCTCTGATGATTTATTAACACAGGATCCTAAATCCCTGAAAAGCCAAAATATAATTGATTTTCTTTGCTTTCAAGTAATTAGAAAAGCGTAATTATTGTTAAATCCCAAGTACATCATGGTGTAAGATGTAACCCATCCTAACAAAGTTTGGACTAAAAAATTTTTTTTTTTAGTTATAGTATTTGGAAGAAAGTACTAAAACACAGTTAAGTTCTAAAAGGAAAAGAGGAATCCATATTGAAAATTCAAGAAATTATCTTATTTCACATGCATAATTATTTTTGGATATCAAAGAGTGAAGCTAACATTTACACAGATATAAAAAAATATAATACTTTTCCAGCTTTAAACACTCTCTTCTTACATAGTGGTTAACATTACACAGGTATCAATTACTGTAAGTGACATCTCTGATGTCAGAATAACTCAGAGTTCTTACTACCTCTGCAAATGCTTTATCTTTCTGAGAAATTATATATTCTAACATGTGATTGCAAAATTATATTACATCTGAGAATATGTGGATAGTCTCAGACTGGAGGTATAAAATACTCTTAGTCATCAGCTATTTAACTCCAAATTTCTAAGTCATTGTATTCATAAATTAAATTTCACAACTGGTCCTTCATAATTATTTATTGATTAAATTAGAAGCCACTGGAGATCACAGGCAGCTTCATGAGGGAAATTTAGGGAAAATTTGCTGAAAGGCACAGATAGTGAGTTGTAACTGGGTTTGTGCATTACCCACATTAATTGAAGAATTTTCCCACTGTTATGTCTATGTATGTGCAGAGGGCCACTGGAGTTTTTCCCAAAGTTTGGTACCCAAGATGATGTTAAATATAGAGAAAATCAAGTTTTATTTGAATAAATATATATTCATTTTAAAAGTTAATTAAACAATATAATTAGCATGTTAAAAATTTTGTACTAATTTATGGATATCTGTTTAGGGTAAATCTAAGTAAGCATCCTTGAAATCAATTTAAGGAAAAATATTAGTAATTTACAGAACAGATCATATATGGCTACGGCAAAATTTATGAAGGTGTTGTTATGATTAAGGCTTGAAGAACCATGGCTGTGATTTTCCCTATTTGGGGATGCAATCTACTTTGGTCCAGTAACACAAATTATTGGAAATTGACCATCCTGAGTTATAAAATTGGTAAGATTATATTGTAATTTTTGTCCCATTTAAAACAATGAATTTTTCTATAAATATGTAGCATACTTTGTTGAGTAAATATAGAATGTTAGTTAATAATGTGTAACAACTTCTTGGCCAACCATAATATCACCTCGACATCTGATGCTAAGCTTTGGATAATTTTATTCACATATTAGTCTTTGGATGAGATTGAGCTCGCCTGGCATATACTCATGTAGCACCCAGAACTTTTCCCTCTCAGGAGTGGTCTCAACTGCAGTATTTATTTGTGTGATTATCTGTTTAATGTCTGCCTCCCCTACATTGAGGCAAGGACCGTGTCTCTTTTAGCTAAAGCTATGCCCCTAGCTTAACACAATGCCTGACACATAGCTGGGACTCAACCCTTTTTTAAAAATATACTGGGTTTTAAAGTACTATTTGTGACTAACTTGCATATGACAAAGTACTGCATCCATCAGCTTACATACTGGGCCATTTGTCTCTCTTTGAGAAGGAGACTCACTAGTCATGATAATGCGGTAGTAGCCAAATACATTCTTGTTGCCACCCAAGTCTTCAACTGAGTCTGTACACAGATGGTGAAAAAAAAGTTGAAAAATGGCCACAGAATGATGAATAGAATCTCAGAATTCTTTGGCTTCAGTGGGCCTTAGAGATACTTTCTCTAACTTTTCCCTTTATTGTTAAAATGAGGCAAAAGTGATGGGTGAGTGATTTACTCAAGTTGATATAATAAGATGGTGGAAACAAAGCCCCTGTGGTCTCGGGATCCCATGGTACATGGTGGTTCTCCTCCAGTGCTGCTCCCAGGCCCTGACTCCCCTTGTTAATGAGAAAGAGCTGCACCTGGCCAGTCGCTGCTAACCTCTGACAGGCAGCACTCTGGTTCAGCCTCATTACTCATTTCAAGGTGCAGAAGCACAAGGTTAATAGCTCAGTCAAGGGCCCTGTCCAAAAACTCCTAAAATCGAAACAAGGTGAATGGAAATACCGTCAGAAAAACACTGGTGTCTGATAACCCATGCTGCAAATCAGCTGGTGCTGAGATGGTCACTACAAGGGCATAAGATCAAACGAGGGGCCTTTTAGGGAGAGTTTACCAAAACCAAGTTCATCCTCTGATACGACGATCACTTACAGTCAATAAGAATTATTGAAAAAGCTTGTACTCCTTCCATGGGAGTATACAGATGCCTTTGGCAAGTTAAGCCAACTGGCCTTTTGTGGTATGGATTTCTTTAGATCATCAACTGCTGGTCATTAACAGACTCCAAGGCAATTAATTAATTGCAACTACCAGCCACACCATCGGAATTAATGTTTTTCTTGCTCTCACATGGCTGTTTATATATAAGTACTACTGTAAAGAGAACAGAGAAGCCAGAGGCTCATTACCCTGAATTCCCTGAATATTACAAGATATCTAGGATTTTCTGATAAGTTATTAAGTCACTAATCAATACTATCTAATGCAAGGGGTTGGAAATTCAACTAATTTTAATAAACCTTGAATGCATACCATGTGAAATGCTTGTTAAACAATACATAAGACATTTAAAATTTTCTATCATTTTGAATAACCATTATTATTTTATAAAGCCAATAACTACTACCCTATCATTATTCTTGCCACCAAAATCTCTATACATTGAGCACCTTCTAGGAGACAGGCCCTGTGCAGGATGCCTAATAAAACGGCTTTATTACCTGTACTCTAAGTACATTTCACATCCTTTCAAGGTGGTCTTATAAATTGCAGAAGCTGGACTGAATGTATTTAAATAACATAGTCAAGGCATTGCTGCAATTCTTCCCAGTGTCTGAGAAAGGAGTTGTGTGTCTGACTTATCTGCACATAGAAAATTTTCTGTGTTCTGTTAACGAGCCCTCACCAGTAAGGACTTGTTACCTGCTTTTCATGGGTAGAAATTTATATCAAAAGTTGTTACTTTTGTTTTCTGTGACTAGTAATAAATCAGCCTTAATTAAGACCCTTTCCTTAGACTATTATAAAAGTCAAATTTTGTTCAGGCAAGAGATACTATTGGGAAACATTAACTCAGCATATAAAGGGTGACTCTTAGAACATGTTACTAAGAGATAGTCCCCAAACTATACTGGTTACTGGCTCAGTGCATCTCTTCACCATGAGCAGCATTTTTTGTTATTTTGACCATTTATTCAAACTCTGAAAAATGATTGATGATGCTGTTGAGACATGCACTTTCCATGAACTCCCAAACCAAATTTCACAGACTAAGGTGAGACAAGGGTGCAAAGTAGCCATATTAGGACAAATAATTATATCCCACATATTATTTAGATTATGGCATCCTTCTTTTCCATGCTTCCATTTTTCCTTGAAGAAAAATGAAATTTGCCCAGCACTTGAATCTCAGTAAGCAAGATGCCTGCCTAGTGCTTGACTCATAGCAGGCACTCAAGAAATCGTTGTCAAATGAATAAAAGAAGCAAATGTTTGTCATTTTAAACATAGGAACTATTCACCTTCTAGTAATTTGTGGGAATGCAATTTTGCTAGCTCTTGTTTTTGGGGTTCCCTCTCTCCTCTTTTCCTCCCTTCCTCCTTTGCTCTTTCTACTTCTTTTTCTTTCTTTCTTAGTAATAATTTATTACTATAAGAAAAAGACACATGGGCTTCCACTTCTCTCAACTTACCAAAGTTTGGTAATTTTGAAATTTTGCAAAGTCTTTTTCCTCTTCCTCTCCTGAAACCACTCTACTTGCCTTACAGCAAAGAAAAAAAAAAGAAAATAAAGAAGAAAAATTTTTAAAATCAGTTTCTTCCCTTTGCCTTCTCCCTAAGAAGAGCTCTATCTTTGCCAGACAGATCTGAAGACACTGTGATTTAGAATCTGGATAACAAGTGGAGATCCTCATAATAAAAAAACGAGAGAAAGGAAGATGACCTGCAGCAAAGTTATGCATGTTGTTTACCGGGAGAAAGTTTTGGAGGTTTGGTGTATGAGAAACTGAAGCGGCTATAAGGTACAAGACAGGAGAAGGCAAGACAAAGGAAAGAAAGAGACTTTTGAGAATTATTACTATGTGTAATGAATTACACCTCTTTTATGCTTTTTAAGAAACCCAATTCAATATTGAAGTTCTGTCTTAATTTGTTTGGCTACTTCTTTAAATATTATGTTATGCAAAACCTGGTATATGTATGATTACACATGCAGTTATGGAAATTTTTTAAAGTTTGATTATTTGGAGCAGAAATATGATTTAGCTCTCAACTCCTTACACATACAATAATATGTTTTTTTTCCAATTTAAGACGCTAGTCAAAGTGGACAATTTAAAGTTAGAATGAGCTTTTAAGGTTCTAAGGATGAAGCATTTTTCAAATGTAGGAAGTTTGTAAAACATTAACGGATATAAGTTATCAAAAATATTGCTCCAATTTTCAGCATTCCAACTCACTTTGTAAACTTTCTACCTCTGGAGAGGCAGGTTATTTTACTCATGAAACTAAAAAAAATAAATTTTAATGTCTAGAAGAAAAATTCAACTTATATAGCTAGAATTCTTAAAGATCTATCAATGCATCAACATCCAGGAACTTGGTCAGGCATTATTCTCGGTAACAGTTGGCACAGTATTAACTGACTTGTGGATTTTTTTCAACTGGTTTTGTTTGCCTCTGAGGAAATAGAGACAGCTCCACACTAAATGTAGAATTAGCACAGCCTAAACTTTGAACAAAATTATTGACTAAGGATCATTCTTCTTAGTTTCCCATCTTAATGATGAGCTCCATTAGAAAACTAGCCCTCTAATTTTGTTAATGCTCTTATTGGAGCTGGATAAATTCACCTACTAGCCCAATAAATTTCTTCCTATTTTTTTTGTAATTGCTGTCTTAGCAACAGCTCCTTTCTCCCTGAGACTTTGCACATGACCTTTAGAAAACACATTTAATAACTTGTATACTAAGATTTTCCCCTTCCATATTTTGCATTCATGATAATTTATCCCCAACTACACTTAAATTGAAATTTATGTAATATTTATAGTTTGTTTTCTGACTAGTGGCAAAAAATGCAGAAATAAAACCTAAAGTATTGCTTATTTATATAACATAACACATCCTTTTAATATACAATGTGTGTCAAAAAACCAAACAATAATATATTATGAAAATTTTCTTTTTAAATTTTGATAAGTTCCATGATCAACAATGTATCAACTATCTGTAGCTGGTGACAAATTGATCTACCTATTTACTACCCTATTTCCCTAAAATAACCATTTTAATTTACCTAGATCTTTCTCATAATTCAAAAGGAAGAAATGGATCCCTGGACTTTGTTTACACTGAAATATTTCACTAGGTTGTGCATGTGCCTGTGTGGGTAGGTGTGCATTTGAAGATCGTACTGGAAGATCTGTGGCTGGCATAGCTTAGAGCTGGCATTGAAGGAAGAAGAGGATTTCCACAGGTGAGAAAGGCCCCTGGGGAGGAAAAGTGGAGAAGTGTGACAGTGTGTGGAATGAGAGGCCCTGGGGGAATGGAGTCTATGACTATGTAGAAGAAGAGTGGTGTAGTCTTGAAAGGTAAGTAGTGGTTCTATTAATACTTCCAGTTGTTATTAAATACCTGTCTATGGAATTAGAGTTCTATTCTACAGGCAATGAAAAGTTACTGGAGTTTTTGCCAGTAGAATGATGGGGACTTATTTTGGGAAAACAACCTTCTCAGCAGTATCAAAATGGACTAGGGAAGAGTAGAGCTGCTAAGGGTGTCCGTGGCTATGGCTGCTCATTTCAGTTCATCACGTAGCATGGCTGCTTGGGTACCATCTTGTTTCCTGATTTTTACACATAAATAGCAGAGAAGACTTGTGTCAAGAATTTTCTAAAGTCTCATTTTTTTTTTATGGGTTAATTCTGTCGGTTAAATACTCTCTGGAATTACAAAGATGCTGAAACACTATGGCTCACATGCTGCAGCTAGAAGGAAAAATGTAGCGATTTCATCTTCATGGTGTGCTTCCTAACCAAGCGTCTGTTACAGCTCTGGAGTGCATGTGGTCCTTAGCCCACACGTCTCACAGCATTGGTGCAGAGGAAAGATGGCTCCCATGTCATCCTAGAGGACATTCCACAAAAATAACCACAGCTTTTCTGCTGTCATTTCAATGTAAACTTACCAGCAATTAATAAATCTCTCCAGAGGTCTACTCTAATGGAATGTTTGGGGGATAAGAGTCTGGGTGAAGGGCAATTGTGGACAAGGGCAAAGCAGGCCTTGCAGATTCCCTACCGTGTGTGTTTCTGTTTAGTTAACTCAAATTCATGTCTGTGTTATTACTCTGGGCTGGTTTCTATCTTGGTCCCCTACCCATTTCTTCAATTTCTCAGAGACTTACTATTAAATCTTCTATTACTCTAAGCAGTTCTCTCTGAAACTTACCCGCCCAGACACCTACCTATGGACTATTTCCAGAGTCCTCTGTTGACATATTCTACTTGCTTGCTGGAAAACCCTCCAATTATTCCGTATTATACCCATATGACTCTTGTAATGCTATTGTGTTGAGTGCTGAGTCTCAAAATTCCCTGGCTTGTCCTTTTTAAAAACATTTTAAATCATCAGTCAAGCCACAGTTCTTTAGGACTTTTGAATATAAGATGATGCCAACAGGTACATTATTTTATAGAACTAAGCAAATGAGCGTTTTCTAATGTGGGCAAGTATTTAAATTATACACGAATAACATATTAAACAGTGTTTCACTTCGATAGAGTTTTATACGATAAATACAGGCAATCCCTTTAAGAGACTGAGGGTTTAGATTGCACATTTACACATTTACAGATATTGAAAGATAGATTAGAGAAAAGTAGAAGGAAAAGAAAAAATGCATGTAGGTGGAAATATAAATTTTTATGTCCCAAAGAATGCTTTTCTTTTTCAAGATGCTATTTTACTTTTTACAAAGAAACATCTGAATATTTGGGGAAGAGTTGAAGGGAAAGGAAAGGGTCATGAGAGATATAGAAAAACTGATCAATTCTTATCCTACCAATCAGAAATAACCATTGTTAATTACAAGTATGATATACAAGTATGATATAACGGAAAGATAGCCAAGGCAGAAGAATCTCTGGAGCTCAAGAGTTCGAGACCAGCCTGGGCAAGAGGAAGACCACATCTTTACTAAAAACAGAAAAATTAGTCTCTATTAAAAATAGAAAAATTAGCCAGGCATCATGGCACACACCTATAGTCCCAGTTACTCAGTAGGCTGAGGCAAGAGGATCGTTTGAGCCCAGGAGTTTGAGGTTACAGTGAGCTACAATGACGCTACTGCACTCTAGCCCAGGGTGACTGAGAGAGACTCAGTCTCAAAAAAAAAAATTTTTTTTTTGGTCTGTATCAAGGGCAGGGAGTGGGGTGGGCAAACTTTATTCTTCCCTGGAAATTTTAAAGTAAAATAGCTCTTAAAATTGCTTCGGTGTTATTATATAATCATTATCTTACTTCTCTACAGTCCTTACTACATTGGACTATACTGACATGCATTTATGGACACACCAAAATACCATATGACAATTTTCAAGGCAGTAAAGGAGGTATGCGGAGGAGGTCAGAAGTCTTGAGTCATATTAGATGCCAGTAGTGTTTCTAGCAAATCTCACTACACAGCAAGATTTAAAAAGAAAATAAACAAAGCACGGGAAAGCAAGCAGGTAACATTGTGCCCACACCTGGGATGGCCTCCAGCCACCTGGGAGCTGCATTTCAGTAAGGAAGCCCTTAATCAAGGTACCACTACCTTTTTTTTTTTTTTTCCTCCTGCAAACCCATGGGACACAACCTGTTGGTTCTTGGGATTGATTTGCTGTCATAAAGACAGCAAATCCCAAGAGAAATGAAGGAGCTTGGTTTATTTTCAATCGTGGAGAAGTCACTGATTTTTGCCTTGGGTTTAGGCAGTGAAATACTGATATAGCTGCTGTCTCCAACCTAGATAGAAAAGGGCATGCGGCCACAGTTGAAGACTATGCAAAGCTTTTGACTAATCCACCCGAGGTCTGTATTTTATATCACTGCTCAGTCCCAATGTACCACGACAGCTTGTTTATTCCAAGGGAGCATGTGGCCATGAGTGCACGCCGGCTCTGCTAGTGCCAGCTCTAATTGGTGCTGACGCCAGCTGCTCGGCTCCCATCACCACCTATCTGGATCGGTTCATCACTGCCACTTCATTCGGCTGACAGCGGCTCCTAGTGAATTTTAAAATTGAGTCTGACAACCTTTTTTTTAACCTCTAGGCTGTGCCCCAGTTATGTAGGTGAGTTTGACAATTTGATGTTTCTCTTCATAATCAGGGACGGTTCAGGGCAGTCGGCTCTCTGAGCCCTCGGCACGTTGGAGAGAAGTTAGGCCTCCATGTCTTCTTGTCCATTAGCAGGTGGGGAAGTGCCTAGCTGAGCAGAGAAATGGGAAAGTCTGATTTTCTTTATTTAGGTATAAGCAGAATTGAGTCATTTATTACCAGGGTGGGCTGAGAGGGCAGATGCAGGAAGAGCTTTTGCCTCCAGGTTTAAACACATTAAAATAAATCCTCCTATAAAAGCGTAAAGGTTCAATGTGGAGTTCCTCACCAGAGTTATTTTAGCCTGGTTTTGTTTGAATTGTTTCTGCCACCTGAAAAAAGATTTGTTTTGCTTATTTGCTACTGGCCTTAGCCTGCTTTCTCAGCACTTAGTTAGGGCTCTACGATGTTCTTGTGTTTGGCCCTCTGCATATACTATGTCCTCTTGTTTGCATATGATGATTTTTTTCCCTACTTAACAACTTTCTGGTCCCTTTATAGTTTTCAGGTTCCCTGACATTTCTGTATTCATTAGGATACTTTAGACGATAAACCCCAGAAACTTCTAACTCCAATTGGCTAAAAAATGAAGATATTTATGTACTCAGGAAGTGCAGACCCTGGGCCAGTCACTCTCTCGGCCACCCGTCATCATGGACCTAAATTTCTTCCAGTTCCTTGCTCTGGCTATCTCAGCCTCAGAGTCATGATAAGGCTTGTTGCCTCATGGTCGCAGGATGATCTCAGAATGGCACCAGCTTGTTTCTAGGCTGCACACCCAGAAACAGACTGTCCAGGGGGAAAAGAATGAGGAGTAAGCAGAGGGCATTGTTCATTCTCAAGTAAGGTATGACATGACTCCCAGCAGACATTCCTTCATGTTTCTAGGGCCAAATTTAGATCACATCCCCATTCCTTCACCATGACCAGCTAGGGCATTGGTTGCTTTAGACCAAGGGTTTTCAAAGGGTTATTTTGGCCCAGAAGCATCAGCATTACCTGGGAACTTGCTAGAAATGCAAATATCTCAGGCCCCACCCAAGACCTTCTCATTCAGAAGTTCTGGAGATGGGACTCAGCAATCTGTGCTTTAACAAATCTTCCAGTGATTTTGATTCAAGTTCAAGTTTGATTTCCACTAATCATCTGGGGTAGAATGCATTTAGGAGATTCTATTAGTATGGCCTTTCCAACATCTAAGAAAGGAATGAATTGCTGAAGTCATAAAATAGAAAGGTCTACAAAGAACAGAGCTCTTTCTTTGTTCTTTGTGAGTCCATACCTTAAAAGAAATCTCTTTCTAGACTATGTACATAAAATTAAGGTATTGGCTTATGCAATTATGGAGGCTGAGAAGTCTCACGATCTGCCCTCTGCAAGTTGGAGACTCAGAATGTGTATGCTTGGGACCAGAAGTGTTGTGAATTTTGAATTTTTTTGATTGTGGAATATTTGCATATATATAATAAAATACCTTGGTGATGGAACCCAAGTCTAAACACAAAATTCATTTATGTTTCATATACACCTTATACACATACCCTGAAGGTAACTTTATACAATATTTTAAATAATGTTGTACACAAAGCAAAGATTGTGTTAAGTACTTATGTTAAATACTCATAACCAATTTAACATACTTAAATTCAAATTTTGTTTAGGAAGTGGCCATTAGCTATACTAAATGGTGAATTTATAAAGAATTTAGCATCTTGCAAATAGAAAAACCAGTCTTAATTAGATCGTACAACAGATCTGCATGAGAATTTAAATGTTAGGAGTGAACATAATACAGACATTTACTTGTCTACATCACATTGGTTAATGCTGTTAATCTAAGCAGTACGGCCCTCTGACCTAAACAATGCTTATGTATTTAATAAATACAGCAGAGCTTATATAAAGGGACAAACCAGCATCATGCAAATTCACTTCATGAACTGAAGTTCAAAAATGAGTACAATTCTTTGTTATATATCATATGTTATATATCATATGTTATGCACTAGGTGATATTTTGTGTTTGAGGATTATTGCCCAATTATCATGAAGGAATCCTATACGTACAAAAGATTTTGAGTAACATCTAAGTGTAGCCTTCTATCTCAAAACAGAATTATATTCTATCCAGAAGAGATGGTTGTCTGTTCTATTTTTAAATTTATCTGAGGATTCCACAACCTTCCTTAATACATTTCAATATTTTAGTGTTTAGTTACATCCAGCTAAGATGCTTTTCCTTATATTTAATCAAATTCTTCCAGACCTTATTTTTTCAAAAATAACAGCTATATTGAGATATAATTCACAATCCATATAATTCAATATAAAGTATACAACTCATGGTTTTTGGAATTTTACAGAGTTGTAAAATCATCACTATTTAATTTCAGAACATTTTTAAATCACCCCCTAAAGGAACTCCATAGATATTAGCAGTCAACCCTCTACCCCTGGCAACTACTAATCTGCTTTCTGTCTGTATGGACTTGTCTATTCTGGGCATTCATATAAACGAAATTATACAATATATGGCATTTTGTACCTGGCTTCTTTCACTTAGCATAATGCTTTTTTTTTTTAATAAAAGAATGAAGTTTCTTATTTTTTTTAGATGAATTTATTGAAGTATAATTTACATACTTAGCATAGTGTTTTTAAGGCTCATCCATGCTGTAGCTTATATCAGTACTTCATTTTGTTTTATGGCTGAGTATCATTCCATTGTAGAGAATGCCACATTCTGCATTTTATGTGCAATACCACCTTTTATTTATCGATTTATCAATTGAGAACATTTGTATCATTTCAAGTTTATGGCTATTATAAATAATATGATGTTCTATGAACATTCATATACAATTTTTGTGTGGACATATACTTTCCATTCTCTTGGATATATACCTAAGAATGGAATAGCTGGGTCACTTGGTAACTCTATATTTAACTTGTTGAAGAACAATCAACTTTTCCAAAGTAATCAAACCATTTTACAGTTCTACCAGTAATGTATGAAGATTTCAATTTCTTCACATTTTTGCCAATACTTGTCTATCTTTTTTACTCTAGCCATCCCTAGGAGTGTGAAATGATATTTCATTGTTATTTGCATTTTTGTGATGACTAATAATGTTGAGCATCTTTTCATGTGCTTATTGGTCATTTGTATTTCTTCCCTGGAGAAATGTCTAATCAGTTCCTTTGCCCATTTTAAAATTGGGTTATTTTCATTATTGAGTTATAAGAGCTCTTTATATATTCTAGTTTCAAATTCTCTTGTGAAGTATGTCATTTGCAAATATTTTCTCCCATCTTTTGTGTTGTTTTTTCACTTTCTTTATAGTGTCCTTTGAAAAACAAAAGTTTTTAATGTTGATGAAGTCTAATTTACCTAATTTTTTGTTGCTTGTACTTTTGGTGTCAGAATTAAGAAACCATTATCTGACTCAAGGTCATAAAATTTATACCTATGTTTTCCCCTAAGAGTTTTATAGTTTTAGCTCTTACATTGAGGTCTTTGATCCATTTTGAGGTTTTTACCTATGCTATGAGGCAAGGGTCCAAATTCATTCATTTGTTGAATGAATGGGTCGAAAAATCATTTGTTGAAAAAATGATTCTTTCCCCATTGAATTGTCTTGGATACCTTGTTAAAAATCAGTTGACCATAAATGTGAGGGTTTATTTCTAGGCTCTCAATTTCAATCCATTGACTTATATATACATACACATATATCTTATGCCAATACCACAATGACTTGATTACTGTACTTTCATAGTAAGCTTTGCAACTGAAAAGTATGATGCTTCCAACTTTGTTCATCTTTTTCAAGATTGTTTTAGCTATTTTGTATTAATCCTTCTAATCCTTGATTGTTGGATATTTTTCCATTTATTTAGGTATTCTTTAATTTCTTTGAACAATGTTTTACAGTTTTAGAGTATAAGCACTTCTTTTGTTAAATATATCCCTAATTATGTATTTTATCCCTTTTAATGCTACTGGAAATGGGATTATTTTCTTAATTACATTTCATATTGTTCATTGCTAGCATACAGAAATACAAATGATTTTTGTAATTGACTATGTCCTGCCACTTTGCTGAAGCCACTTATTAATTCTAATAGCTTTTTAAATAGGTTCCTTAGGATTTTCTATAAACAAGATTATGTCATTTGCAAATATAGTTTTTTTCTTTGCAATCTGGATACCAGACTTACTCTTTACCATAGATTTCACATACAATTTTGAAGACTCTTCTTTAAAATAACTAAATAATGTATAAAATGCTCAAATAATATACAAAAATGAATGCGACATTAAAATTACTTGGATATTTGGGATAATAAAACGTATATCTACCTATGTCAGCCTTGTACTAAGTGTTTCTTACATTTTGTTTTAAATTAATAAATTTAATTTTTTTAGAGTAGCTTTAGGTTCACAGTAAAATTGAGCAGAAAGTAGAGAGAATTCCTATACACCTGCTCACATGCAGATGAAACCTCTCTCACTTTTCACATCCCATACCACAGTGGAACATTTGTTACACATGATGAACTTACATGGACACATCATCACCCAAAGTGGACTCACAGTTTACGTAGGGGTTCATTCACTCTCGCTGTTGTACATTCTATGGGTTTGACAAATGTATAATGACATGTATCCACCATTATAATATCATACAGAGTAGTTTCACTGCCCTGAAAATCCTCTGTGTTCTGCCTATTCATCCCTCCCTCTCCCATAACCAATGCCAACCACTGTTCTTTTTACCATCTTCATGTTTTATCTTTTCCAGAATGTCATATAGTGAAACCACACAGAATGTAGCCTTTTCAGATTGCCTTCTTTCATTTAGTAGCATGTATTTAAGTTTCCTCTGTGTCTTTTCACCACTTGATACATCATTTGTTTTTAGTGATAAATAATACTCCATTGTCTGGATATAACACAGTTTATCCATTCACCTGTTGAAGGACATCTTGGTTGCTTCTAAGTTTTAGCAATCATGAATAAAGGGGCTATAAACATCTGTGTGCATGTTTTTGCATAGACATAATTTTTAACCATTTGGGTAAATATCAAGAAGTATGATTGCTGGATCATATGGTAAGAGTAAGTTTAGTTTTGTAAGAAACTGCCAAACTGCCTTCCTAAGTGGTTGCACCATTTTGCATTCCCTCCAGCAATGAATGAGAGTTCCTGTTGTACCACATCCTATCACCATTTGGTGTTGTCAGTATTTGGAATTTTGGCCATTCTGATGGGTGTGTAATAGTACCTCATTGTTGTTTTAATTTGCAATTCACTAGTGATGCATGATGTTAAACATCTCTTCATATGCTCACTTGCCATCTGCATATCTTCTTTGGTGAGTTGTCGGTTCAGGTCTTTCACCCATTTGTTTAATGGGGTTGTTCCTTTTCTTATTGTTGAGTTTTAGGAGTTCTTTGTATATTCTGGGTAATGGTCTTATATCGTATGTGTCTTTTTAAATAAATATTTTCTTCCAGTCTGTGGCTTGTCTTCTCATTCTCTTAACACTGTCTTTTGCAGAGCAGTTTTTTTGTTTTTTTTTTTGTTTTTTTGTTTTTTTGTTTTTGAGACAGAGTCTCACTCTGTTGCCTGGGCTACAGTGCTGTGGTGTCAGCCTACCTCACAGCAACCTCAAACTCCTGGGCTCAGGCAATCCTTCTGCCTCAGCCTCCTGAGTAGCTGGGACTACAGGCATGCACCACCATGCCCAGCTAATTTTTTCCATATATTTTTAGTTGGCCAATCAATGTCTTTCTATTTTTTAGTAGAGACAGGGTCTCACTCTTGCTCAGGCTAGTTTCGAACTCCTAATCTTGAGCGATCCGCCCACCTCGGCCTCCCAGAGTGCTAGGATTACAGGCGTGAGCCACCGCGCCCGGCCTTGCAGAGCAGTTTTTAATTTAAATGAAGTCGTCTAGCTTAACAATGATCTCTTCTTCCTAAATTATTTAGTAAGTTTACAACAGCCTTGGAAATGAGTATTAATAATCCATTTTACAGATAAGAAAGCAGAGGCTCAGAGAGCTCAACATGAGGGAGTTAGAGATCCACAGATTGAGGAGAGATCTGAAACCAGGCTGTTTGACTGAAGAGCCAGATTTAAGGGTTCCGACAAAATACTTTAGAAAGAGATTTTAATAAATAGAAATTAGATTTTAATAAATAGAAAACCAACAGCTCTTTGGTTCCAAGGTGGCTCTAGACAGTGTACCCCACAGCACCCCCTGGGGCCTCAGAGCCCATTCTCACCTGTGCTACCTTGAAACGTCATCTTTGCCGATGTATTGCTGGAGTGGCTTCCTTCCCTTAGCCACTTTAGCCACTGCAGAGGCCAGTTCTTCCCAGGTACCCCCTCAGTCTATCAGAATAGCCACAAATCTTCTGGACCTTTCCTTCCTTCACCACCCACCTTACCCAAATCTTGGCTAGACAGTTATATAGTTTTCAAAATTAATGAAAATGCATTAATTTTGATTTAATGAGTGTTTCCTTATTATTTTTTTTTTAACCAAATATTATGTCTTTCAGCACCCATTTTCATGAGGTCCTTGAAAAGATTCAGATTCTGGGCACAGAGATGATTAGAGTTCCCTCTGGAAAAAATTGCCCTACCCTGTTTCAGCTTCCCTTTGACCCATTATTTTTAAACGATTGACCTACTAAACCAAGAACATTGACCTACTCACATTAATTAAGAATATGCACCTAAAGCCCCACAGGACAGAAATGACTGGAAGTAAATGCATTTGTTTTCAGTTAAGTCATTTAGCCACACTGTAGAGAAAGGTTTAACATTCACTGGACTTTCAGGAGTTCCGAACATAGCTTAAGAGCTCCCGGGTCTGAGCATCTGGGACATGGGGACCTCAGTTTAGGGACTACTAGATAGGTGATATTAAAAGTCTTTTTCAGTTGTAACATTTTGTGAGAAAGAAACAATGAAATACTCCCAAGAACATTATCTCTATTTCACTGTAATTAGTTCTTGTTTTTCTAGCTAATGGCCTAATTACTTGCCCCTTTCCAGTGGTTCCTGAGCTATTTTCACAGCTTAAGGCTCTGTTTGTTTATGTCTATACTTAGATTACAGGTGATAATTGCCTCCTTATCAGTATTTTTTGCTACTTGCTCTCTAAGCCTTTCCTAAATTTCTCCTAAACTTTCTTCTGTTCCTTTTTCATTTGAATGGTTCAAATTCCATTTAGGGGAATCTTTCCTTAAGCACTTAAGCTTGGCATCAATGTTTTCTTAAAAAGAGTCTTTTCATTCATTTAACAGAAAATGATCAAAAATTTAGTATGTGTCAGACACAGTACAGCGTGCTGAGAATACAGAAGTAAAAAATCAAATATGGTCACAAAGTCACAGTTTAGTGCGGCAGATCAATACTAGACTATCAGTTACACAAGTACATTAATATTTGCAAATTATCATAATTTCTGTGATGGAAACGTACAAGGTGCTATGAGAGCGTGTATCCAGAGAACCTAATAGGGGTGAGTAGATCAGGGAAGGTGCCCTAGAGGTGATGATACTGAACCTGAGAACTGAAGTGTAGGTAGGAGAGTTAGGGGAGGAGAAGGGCAAGACTATTTCAAGCAGAAGAAATATTAATAGTGTGCAAAATAACCCTGAGGTTTTACTTTAAGTTTCACATTTCTCACTTGTAAAAGTATTTGCTAACCAATGATAAAACATGTTTTTTTTTCCCACTATTGCTGAGTAAAGAAACAGTTGAATATCTTTCAGTTGCCTATATTAAGAGTCAATTTTTGATATAGGTAAAGAATGCAGTGAGGGAAGGGTGAAAATCAGAGTATGTTGCTACTTTGCCTCTTCCCAGAATGCTCCTTTCCTGATGAAACAGTATCAGAGGTTCCTGACCAGGTTACAACATATGATGTCATATAAATTATTTTTTTTCTTGCTTTTACTATTTATCATCCCATAATTAAACCCCTTGGGCCTTCTGCCATTCTGCTTCCCTCTTGCTCTTGAGGTCAGTGGCTCTTGAGTCTACCTATTCATCAGAATAACTTTGGTTATCTTAGAATTTGTAGGATTCCCCAACCAATTCCAGAACTAGTATTTATATACAAGAATGTCCCAGAGGGACACCCAAGAGTAAGACTCAAGTAATCCACATTAAATATATATATATAAGCTTCTTGGGTGATTATGATCTGAAGAAGGACTAGGAAACTTTATTCCACAAGTAGCTGTATGCCCTTGGGCACACTGCTTACCCTCTCTGTGACTCAGTTTCCTCAACTCTAAAATGGGGATCATAATGTACCTATCGTATGGGGTCATTGCCAGTACAAAAAGAAGTAGGCATTCCCGACCTCATGTAACATATTTGGATCAGAAGCACAATGACCGAAAGTAATGCCAGTTCCAGGGACTTCAGAAACTCAAGGCTGTCCCTGAGATAGGAAGGTTCCCATTGAGTCTGGTTCTGATTTCTAAGGTCAGTTTGTAAGCTCCTTTAAGAGATGGGCAACTCCACCATCGCAGATTTGAATATGGTATCCTGGATGTCATCTACAGTCTTAAAACCTGCCTTCATGCCTTCTTTTGGAGCACTGCCCTCCCCTTGCTTGGCAAAAGGCTGCACATTCTCAGGCCATACTTTCCCTGCCACAGGGGATGTTCTGTAACTCAGGTTCACCAATTAAAATACTTCCATGGGTACAGCAATGGTAGATAGGTTAGCAGAAGACCCCAGCAGGAAGACTCGGGGTTCATTTTCACTAACTGATATGGGCACCAGGGAAGAAAGGGTCTACTTTTTGCAATTGCTATCAGGAAAGATGATAAAGCCTGCAATTTCCAATAGGTATCTTCCCTGTCAAATGCGAAGCCTGCCAAGGATGATGCTGTACAGAGGAAAGCATAACCAAAAGAAGCTGGAGAGCGTCCTGATGACAACATGGTTGGAGCTCTGGATCTAGCTATTTCTGAAACTGCTCTGCACTCCCCAGAGGGGTTATATTGAGAAAGTCTCTTACCAGATGAATGTATCTATGTTTCTGTGTATATGCTTATTTATCTATAGGTTTAACCTACTTGCTTGTAGGTGCACTTCCATTCCTATAACCAAGAATTTTGTACAATACATGTGGGTGACAAACGTGTGGTCAGTATGGCTTATTCCACAGTGCTGTACAGCTGTGTTTGAACCTCAAGGAGAGAGGCTGAGACTGTCACCCTCTGACAACCCAGAGAAGCAGCAGAAGCATAGATGAGAGATGGAGACAGGATGCTCACTGCTTTAGCTCTCTTTCAATTATAATTATGAATGAACAAATGCATCAGCATATTTAAAATGAATGAATTACAGAAATATATCATAATAAATAATTTTAAAATCGATTTACGATCTGAACTGCTCATAAATGTTGCTACTGCCTGGATTTGATCCTAGATTTCTGTGAGCCTATTTCTTGTATTAAATGAAAAAAACCTTAATAAAAATGCTGTTCTTACAACTTCAATATGAGTTTTTGTCTTACAATAAAGCTTTACAATATTGTGTTCTATTGTAAGTAGAAGTCTATTCAAAGTTAGACTGAATACAAGCTGAAATCGCATTATAAACAGTATTAAAAGTTAATGAAAAGACCAACCTTGTATATGTAGAACAAAAACAACAAAAAAGTTGAAGAAAAAAAAGTATGTAATTATGTTCTGCTAGTTTCAGTTAAGACCTAGGTAATTGTTCTAAATTGTATTTGAAATTTAGATAATCTGCCCCAATGTGATTATCCATTAGACTTACTAATGAAAATTTTTCATGTCAAAGTAGCAAGAACTCCAAAATGAAGAGGTGGAGCTGCAAGAGAGTGAAGGAGAAAAAGGCAAATTTTAATGCACACAGAAGAAAAATAGTGTAGGAAAACATCAGCTTTTATTGTACATCAATCGCTAAAAATGTGCAAGAGTGCCAAGGTTATCTTTACATGGTTATAATACAAAGAAATAGATATGAACTCAATACATCTCCAGTTTGACTACTCAAAGAAAAAAACACTGAAAGAAAAGAGTTGTAAGTGAGCAAAAAGACCAGCATTTTAGAGCTGGAAGGATAGCGTAATTCCCTTCCTGCCATTTAGGTGGGCTGGGACCTTGGCTGAGGCAATGTATAATAGCTACATAGTGGGAGTTCCCAGGGTGCTAATCAGTGACTGAATTCCCTCTCTAAAATATACATCTATTAGGAAATAACAGACAGATGAGGCAAAGTTTTTCTTTTTTTTATTTCAGCATATTATGTGGGTACAAAGTTCTTACATTAGACATACTTCTCAGAATTCCCAAGGTGGGGATTGTCTACTATGTCTACTCCAATTGTACATTCTGGAACTGGGGAAATAACCACAGGATGAGTATAGGAACCCGTTGGATCCACTATGAGATGAAACTGAGCTAAAACTCCATTGATCACCAGCCTCCATAAGCCCCCTACTCTGACAGTGATGCTTTGGGTCTCCTAAAGTTAGCTTCAACTCAGAGCCAGTGTCCAGCAATCCTCCAAAACTCTGATCTGGTTCCTTTCCCCCAGTGCACTGTCACCTTGGTAAAAGGCCATGGCATTCAGTAATGCCCTAGTGAGTCTTCAGGAATTATATAGTTTTTTTTAAATAAATATTTGCATTTGTAGAAAAAAATAGCTTATAATACCAGAAAAATAGTCTATCATGCTATGGGTTTAGTTAAATTCTGCAGGAGCAGAACAAAAAGAGGGGAGAAGTCTGGGGAGGGCTAATTGGCAATGGGGAAAAATGTCAAAAACAAGGGAAGATTTACTCATTTCCCCAGGACACCTTATTAGTTCTCAAAATTGCTGGTGAGCAGCTTGCTCCAAAGCAGGCATAAATATCGTGGCAATAGGAGAGACCGTTTTTATGCACTGACATCAAGAATGTGGTCTGCTAGGATCTAAGGAGACAGCCTGAGTCTGGCAACAAGACTCCTCTTTGCAAACCACCAGCACCACAGAAAACCTGGGCTCTGCGCATTGCAGACGGGGCCAGGCAGATGAAATACTACTACCTTGTCACATTTTCAGCAACCCCTCTCTCAGGAATTCTTTCTCATCTCTGCAGTGCTTGGCTGTCAATGACTCTCATGAATATTTTGGAGAATACAAATGCAGACAGACATATGCCCTTATGAAGTTATATGAGCCTTACAAAGGAGCTGACAGAAAGGAAAGGCAATGCAATCCTTTGAAGCTAATATAATGATTCACGTAGTAGCGCTACTCGCTGTACACACGCAAAAGCGTAACCACCCAAAGGGTCCCCAAAGTCAAAACTGAATAAATGAATACTTAAGAATTCCAGATGCTAAAAATACACCTGAGATCTCATTTTCTTCTTAATCAGAAATTGCTTCGGGGAAGAAGGCTCTTTGCCTTCCGGAATCCAACATCAGCCAAGTTAACTTGGCGTCTTGGCAGAAATCAAGGATAATCTGACTCTTGCCAATTGTAAACAGACAGCATAAAATTTAAATTTAAGAGATACAGAGGCAAAAGGCTACCTATCTGTTGCTGTGAATTAAAAGAGACTATACTATGTAAAATTTCAATGGGTAGTGCCACAGTAAAATTGGAATTTGTTCCCAGTTTTTCAAATGCATACCTACCATCACAAGCTCAATCTAGTTGATGCAAAACATTTCTAGAAAATGAGAAATAGAATTAAAACCCATTACATT
Organism: Lepilemur ruficaudatus; assembly: GCA_963574885.1. NCBI lineage: Eukaryota > Metazoa > Chordata > Mammalia > Primates > Lepilemuridae > Lepilemur > Lepilemur ruficaudatus. Next base: position 60,617 of record CAUYRT010034761.1, read on the forward strand.
TTCTCATTACCACTAGTTTTCCATTTAAGTACATCACTATTTTCCCATCAATTCCAGATTGCTCATAACTCTTCACTCCTCTTCCAATACCATAGCATCCTGCTTTTTTGGATATAGGATTTCAGGTTGCAGTTATATCTTTTCCCTTAGCTTTAGGTTATCGGATATACCTTTGATCCAAAGCAAACAGGGAGTCTCTACCTAATTTTCTGCCAGTGGTTCAGTGAATGGACTTCTGATTTCTGTTGATTATTGAACTGCTTCTGGGATGGATCTAAAATGCAGGCACTGACCCTTTATGTCAATCATAAAATTCTGAGTCCAAAATTCGGAGGCAATCTCACTGTTTACAGTGTATTTCTGGCAGTGTGATAATAAGCAGCCTGTTCGCTTTATGGATTTGTCTCTCTCTTGAGCAAGCTTAAAAGAAAGCTTAGTAAAACCTACATTGGTTTATTGAGTGTATGAAACCTGGCTGCTACCCTTGTGTTCTCCTGTTACTAGATATTCTCGGACTTTATATACCTGCACTGAGTTTTCCAATTGAGGATTGCTCTTTGTGCTGCTAAATATGTCTTTTTTAGCTAATTATTATACAAAGGGTCATGTAGAAACCAATGAGAATATCTTACGATGAAATCATGCCTGTTTTTAAGTATATTTCATATTATTGGAAATGTAAAGCTGTGTGAGCCTAATTTATACTAACTAATGTTTCACAATAAATTGGTTATAAAACCAATTTAAAAGTTGTTCATAAGACCATGAAATATGTAAGTATTTAGGTCTATTGTTTTTCATTTTCAAACAAGTATTAATGGTGACTCTGCCCATATGGTACCTCATAAGCATTCTGGAATTCTACATTTATCATTGTGATGTTTGCGTTAAGACTACGTTTAGGCATTTTCTATAAGTGTTGGACTCAGGGCACAGTCACAGAATAAAGTTGGGCACTTTCCTTCTGTATTGCTTTCTCTCTGAATAAATCTGAACCATTTTGATGTCAATTTCTGGCCTTATTAATTTTTTGAAAAATTAATGAGAAAAATTCTCCGTCTATCAAGATTCTTTACTAACCATGTGGCCCACAGTCACCCACATAAGAATTAAAGGTCATTTGCAAAAAGAAGAAAATGGCATAGTGGAGGATTATTTTTTTCTTTCTCTGAGATGGGTCCAAATAAATAAGGAGCTTCCTGGAAGACAGGGTCTATGTCAGATGTTAATTCTGCCCCCACATTCTTCTTTGCTGGCTGTTTAAAATCACAAATACTTTAATACAACAATTTTGCACTGAGTCATATACATGGGCCACCCAAGTGAGTTTAAATGTTCTGGAAAACAAAGACATTTTAGAAGGGTAATATTGAGAAAACAACAAAAATGAGGGGTCTGAGTAACAGAATGGAAGCTTAACAACTAACGTATAAAGTAAAATTTTTTTTATTACAGAAAGAAACAGAAAATTATATTACACTAAAATTTAGCTACATTATCACTAAAATACTGCAATATAAAGAAGTTTTGCAAAAGTATGCCACCCTGATATAGCATAATCATGCACTCTTCTCTCCATAAAATCAGATGGTGGATTCTCACAATGCTCTGATACAAACATTATTTGCATGGCTATGGAGGTTGGAAGGCTGATACATGTGCCCCTAAGATAGAAGGCACACACTTGTATTTTTTCCCCAAGATTTTTAACTTGATATTTTCAAATTGAATTAACAAAACCCTACCTATCATGACCAATGAAAGCACATGTTAGACACTGGAGATACAATGGTGAAAAGTAACCCAAGTGTCACCATCAAAGATATCATGGTCTAGTGAGTTGAGTGTGGTGAGCATGATGTTAAAAAGACACTCTAAATCTACCCTCATGATTGCTTCAATAGGGAAGTGCAGGGAGCACTTAGAAGGGTGACTTGAACTTCTGAGAAACAGGAAATGTTGGAGGGGCACCTGCAGGGTTGAGAGATCTGATGGTCAATTGAGAAACTGAACGAGATGTAGTACTGCTGGAGCCTCAGTGAGCAACGTGGCCAGAAATGAGCCTGAAGAGTTAGGTAGAGCCCATATCAGGAAAGGGACTTGACAGCTAAAGTGTGGAGTTTAGGTGTGTCCTGAGAGCCTCTGGGGGGCCATGAAGAGCTTTCATGCAGGAGGAGGATGAGTCTTCCATGGTCGACAGCTTATCTGGGCTCAGTGAGGACAATGGGATGGAGCAGGTAAGGCTCATCGGGGAAGAGTCTCCTTTGGAGGCTGCTGCAGCAATCTCAGAAATAGATCATTGTAATATGGACTGAGGTGGTAGTTATGAGATGGAGAGGCGTGGAGACATTTGAGAGTGGCTACAAAGACTCATCTGGGTAATATTTAGTTGGGGCAGAGGAGAAGGAGGAGATAAATGGAGGCACCACGAATGGCAACAAAGCCTTTAGGTGGGGCAATTGCATCAACAGTGAAACAGGGTATTCTGGGGAAAGAACAAACTTTAGAGAAAAATGATGAGTTTAGCTTGGTACTTAGTGAGTTGGACAGTCTGTGGGCATTGAAGTACACATGCCCAGGAAGCAGATGGTGCCATAGAAACTTGCAAAGGATTGGGTTTCTGTGGATGGGATCACACAGGAAACCCAAGCAAAGTGAGATAAAAAGAGGGCTGAGGGTAGAACTCTGGGGACATCAACATTTAAGGGATGAGAAAAGGAAAGGAAGTAGTCTGAAGGGGAAACTGAGAATGCAACCAGAGAGCAGTAAGAAAACTGGAAGAGTTTGTCTTCATGGATGTCAAGGGAAGTATCTAAAAGTGCACAGAGCTCAGTGAGATGAGGCCTGGGAAAGCCTCCCTGGATGTAATGGAGAGGAGGTTGCTGGGGGAACAGGTGCAGCCGTTGACGTGCAGACTGCAGTAAGTAAGTGGGGGAGGGAGAGTCATGAAGGGGCAATGGTGACGACACAAAATTATTTTAAGAAGTTAAAGAGGAGGGGAGGGGTAGATTGGGGCAATAGGGAAAATGTGATTGACAGAATTGGATATTTGAGTGCTGCTTTATTTTTGGATAAGGGACACTGAACCATGTATCTGAATATAGATACCAGGAAACAGTAGAGAAAGAGAAGAAGAACAGGAGAAAAGAATAAATAGAGGATGGAAAGATCACTGAGGAAGAAGAAGCCTTTGGAAGCAAGATGTGAGTAGAAGAATGAGGAGGGTACAAGGAGCAGCAGGAAGTAGCTGAGAGAAGAGCAAGGGTTGGGATTCGGAGCAGATCAGTCCATATCTTGGTAGCAGGAAGCTCTGAACATTTTCTTTGAGGCTAGCCATCTCTCTTCTGTGAAGCAGGAGAGGCAATCTGCAGAGGGACTTGGGGAGGAGATGGGCTTGGAGTGCCAAGGAGAAAGTAACGTATCAAAAATTGCCTCTCTGGAAAACAGGAGAGAAAAAGCTCAATAGGGAATACAGCATTGCCTGGTAATGTTAAGGACCCATCAATTTATCCTGGTACCAATCTGTCTTGCATTTTCTATCACAGTCTACAGTCACCGGATATAAAAACAGACAGTCTAACTGATCTCAGGAGATGATAACATGAAATATATTATCTTATGAAACTGTTTATGAGGCTTCTTCATGACCTGAGCAAAACATTCCCACAAGAATATTCCAAATTCCATAGGTGACTCCAGGAAAAGTACATTTTTTTCCCCAACACCCCAAACCTAGGAAAGTCGGGGAGAGGGGCCAGTGTATATAACTATTTAACTATTGGAAAGATATTGCTCCATGAATCTGATAATCATTAATTAAATGCTTTCTGGGTTATACGTGAATTCTTATGTGATTGTTTAGTTCATTTAGTGACCCAAAAGTTATTTCATTCTTGGGAACAGGCAAAATAAAATATCCAAGCTGCAACGCTTACAAATAGACATAGAAGATAGTGTGTCTTGGATAAACTGTCAGCTGCTCTCTCTTCGTGGAACCTCCATTTCTTTCCACTAACCTCTTTATTGGGATCTCCTATGTTCCGGGTGCTGTGGTCCCTGGCTCTCAGGGTGCTGTCAGTAGGGGAGTAGTCAAGCAGAAAGCAAACATTTACAACCAGGCTGATAAAAGATGTAGCTAAAAGGTTGAGAAACAGTAGAGAGGAGACGAATGATTAATTCTGTCTGTTGGATTAACACAAAAAATGTACTTTCAACCACCTATATAAAGCACACTAAAATTTTTAGTATTCTGTGACTAGAGAAAAATAACAGACAGAACACTTAATGAAAACTAAGGTTCTTCTCTTATTTAAAAATGATTCATGTTTCCCTTTCAAGTTTTACACTTCTTTAATCTGTGATGAATTAGATATTGTGCAACTTCCCACCAAACCTCTTAATTGCTTGGTTTATTCTTGAAAGGTACGTTTGAAAAGAAAGCCACAGAGCGAGTTGTTCCCCAACACATTGTTTCTGTACTATTGAACTTTCTTTTCGATAGTACAGAACAAAGAGTCTGTGGCTCTTATGACAGTTAAGTTCTCCTCTGGGCAGATTTTCAGCTGGAGAACAGAAACCATATTCTCGTTCTTGGTGATGCATTTTGTTGCTAGACTTTTTAACCAGGTTTGGGAAGAGCTATGTTCATGCTACTTTGGGAAATGAACCAATAATTCCAAAGCTTCTTGAGCCCTCTTGGATCCCAAGAGGGAAAAGAGGAAGGGAAGTGAGGAGGAAGGGAAAGAAAGAGTATTTTGTGGAAAAACACTTATCAGGAATCCTATTTTAGTGCCAATTTTGTTACCTACTGGTTACATAAGTCTAAGCCTTTCAGTTGCTTCTCTGTAAAAGGAAGAGGCTGGGACTTGACGATGCTTTGACATTTGAAAGAGTTTATTTTTATTAGGAAAATTAGATAGTTTAGACTAGGTGGTATTATGGACTGAATCAATACTCACTAACAGGACTTAGCTTGGCTATTGACATGAATTATTTAGTGAGTGAGGCCTTTAAACTCATACTCAAAGTTCACACTAATGACCTAGTAATTATTTTAATAGATTTTCAATGAACTGTTAACTACTCCGTTGGCATACCAATAAAGTAAGAAACACTGTGAGAGTAGATTCTGTGCCTTATATTTATATCTTTTGGCTATAACTCTGAATGAAAATCAGTGTACCCAAACAAATATTTCTCTATGTGTTTACTGGAATTATCATTGAACACTTCCAGTGTTTTAAGAAGTCTAAATTTGGATTCATTTGAGCAGAGGAAAAGACATAATATGGAATCATAGAATTTCGAAGCTGATAAGATTTTGGAGAATATGCAATTCAGTCCCTTATAGAAACTTTAAAATATGTCAAAAAAGAGATTATACAGTGATATTCTTAGCAGAAGTATCTGATACAGCAAAAAATTAGAAACAATTTAATGTGCACCAGAAAATAGACACAAAAATTGCAGTATATCCACATAATGAAATATTATCTAGTAGTTAAGTGAATGACTGGAGATACATATTTCAATACAAATAAACCTCAAAATTTACTGTTTCATGAGAAAGGTGCAAAAGTTCAGTATATACAAATAGACATCTTTTATATAAGGCTATAAATATGAAAAAGAATATATGCATGTGTTAAAAATTATAAAGACATACAGGAATGTGGTGATAAACATCAAATTTAGGATGGTAGTTACTCAGGAAGGAAAGAAAGAAGGTATGGAAATGGGAGGACAAAAGAAACCAGAACACGGAGACATTAATCAATATGTTCAAAGACCCCAAACAGGTTCAAAGTTAGTAGCTAGAGCTCAGGACATCCCACTACAAAACAGTATGTCCCAAATGGACAGCTTCTGAGACTTTTTTTATTTGTTAATTTCTCCTTTAGACATAGAATGATAGCCACATGAAATGTAACATTATAAGAAATCTTAAAAAGGTCATCTTGTATAATTCCTCATTCAAGTTTTGGCTTTTCCTTATAAGAGTGTCTCCGTTAAAAAAAAAAAACAATTAAAAACAAAAATACTGTAGAGCAATAGGAAGAAATAAACTTTTCCAGGTAACACAGTTCTGACCTCAAGAAAGACACTTCAGGATACCCCTGGAAAAAATCCCCACCCTACCTCAAATCATGCACTTTAACTTCTGAAAATTTCAGAGTTAAACACTAGCCTCACTTGTCTTCCTTTACTTCATCGAGCTTAGGATTCACTCATCCAGCAAAGATTTATTGAGCATCTACTATGTGCCAGGCACTGTGCTAGGTGCTAGGGCATAGTAGTGAACAAGACAGAACCTTGTGGTCTATGGTGTAAAATGAATTAAAAACAGTGAAGGAGGATTGGTCTAGGTCATCTATCACTTTACCCTCTACTCTAAGTGTTGAATAGGGCTAATGGGGTTCATTACGAGGCCCCTCTGAAATTCAGTAAACCTTCTCTAAGAAAGATGACTAGGAAAAGAAAGAATAGGAAGAAAATTATAATAAGAAAGAACAGGAACAGTATTGGACCTTAGAAGAAGTGGATGCAGGGACCCCAACATTTGCTGTGCCTCCCTTTATAACTTCCCTCCCCTCTTCCTGTCTGCTTTTCTTCTCCCTCTCTCTATTATCTTCAGCTGCTCTGGTCCACATGGCAGAAAAGCACCATGCAAGCTTCCGAGCTTTGTATTGCACAGTCCAGGCATTCAGGCCTGTATTCCAGGTCTTAAAAGCCAAAATCTCAAGAAAGGGAGTCATTGGTCAAGCTTGGGTCAGCCTCCCATTCCCTGGGCAATGAATTCACTGTGACATGGCATGTGGTATAAATATGAACGATGGGTCTAGCATTGGCTGGGTACCTGCCAATGGACCAAATGAAGGGTTACATTGTAATATAGTAAGTAGTTCCTGGCATAATTTTGTAGACAGTGTGGGAGAGGAGTAGGCTGCCAAAGAAATGAGGGCATGGGGCCCTGAAGAAAGGCAAGTGCTGGCCTAAAGCAGTTGCCTCATTGTTTATGTGTGCTCAAAACATTGACAGAACAAATGCGTTCAATGTATTACAGAGTTTTAAAAAATCTATGCGGTTGGGAGGTACCAACTCTGTTGCAAAGCTTGACTGCTGAACCATATTCAATTTCAGAAGACTTTAAGCAACCTGACACCCATTACTCCTGCACGTCTCGGGTACGGGGCAAAAGCACACAGGAATACAAGAGACTAGGAAAGCTGGGGTAGATTGTTAAGACAGGTATCTAGGGAAAATCGAGTTACAGGTGGCCGGGTGCATAAGAATAAACACTAAATTTGGGGGTGCTGGTGGTACACGGCAAAGTGAGGACCCAAATCTGCACCTGGAAGTGGGGGCAGCTGCAGGAACACTTGCGACCAACATACAAGTTCCCCGCCCACAGGAAGCTTAATTTTACTGGGAGAGGCAGATTGTATGTAAGTAAACAAAAAAGAATTATTACAGATTGGGATCAGTGCCATGAAGTAAATTTTAAGAAACAATAAAACAGGTGCAGTGAGAGAAGACATCAGGGGATATCTACTTTACACAGGATGTCCAGGGAAGATGACATTGAAGCTGTACCCTGCAGGATTAGAAAAAGCCAGCAATGGAAACAACCAAGGAAACGGCTCCAGCGAGAGGGAACAGGTGACACAAAGGCCCTGACACAGGAACCACCAAGTAAAAGAATGAGGGGGGTGGCGCTGTCCAGAAGTGTGCAGAGGGGGCACGTATTCATTTGATTAAAAAAAAATGTTTCATTCTCATCGAAATCAGAGAAAGTAATTCAAACAAGTGACGTTCTAAAGAAAAGCAATTTTATTTCCCCGAGTATACGATTGATCGTAAGCACAAAGTCCTTCCATGTTAAAATTGGCTTTGTCCTAGTTCAGGTATACAAAGAGGTCCTGAAAGAAAATATGATTTTAACACAGCAACATCACAATCGGGATGAACAGCCTGATTTTGGGAGGAAAAGAACACACTTTCTCGACAGAGAGGCTATGGAGAAAAGAATTATATCAATCCGGTCTAGAAACAAAACTTTATATGCCAAAAATGTGCTTCAGTGTAGAGAGAGAAAGCATACTTAGTTTGAAGAAAAGGAAGATGAAGTCTCCTTAGAAACATGAGAAGCACCAAGGCCTCTTTGCTTTTAAGGGCCAGAAACAGTTGCCTGAGAAAAAGCAATAAGGTGGTTTTACTTTGCATGGAAACGGAAGCTTGCAGCTACTACTTTTCACTTTCACACAAAAATGGGGGGGTTAAAATACAACCAGGATTACTGATGTTTATGGTGTTTTTAAAAAGAAGACAATTACAAACTGCCATCTGTTTTGGCCACCCTGCCATTGATAGTAGCATGTAGCATTTGAATAGAACCCCAGTGACGTCACATCACTGACCAAAAAGAACATATTTTTTGGGCAAAGTATATTCAGGACCAGAGTCCTACAGAACCTGGATTGGTGACAATGAGTTTTGAAAAGGTGGAACCACAGCTATGATTTTTTCACAGGCTAGCAATGATAATTCATAGCTAAATAATTGATCGTAGATGCTAATTCTGAATCCTAAACTAAACTCAGATATCAGTACTTATTTGGTATAAATCAGAAAGAAAATGGTAGATACCAGACCAAGTATCTAACCAGAGGTATGAAAGTCAGAAAAGTTTCTGAGTTCTGTGGAGACGCTGGTCAAAGGACACAAAATTTCCATGAGAAGGAGGAGTAAGACCAAGAGATCTGTCATACACCATGATGACACAGTGAATAACACTGTTGTACTGTATATCTGCAAATTGCTAAAGGGATAGATTTTAAGTGTCCTCACCACAAGAAATGGTATGTGAGGTAATGCATGTGTTAAGTGGATTTATTTGTCCATGCCACAAGGCAGACATCAAGACATGTATACCAGTATGTTGTACACCATGAATATATACAATTTGTACTTATGATTTTAAAAAATTTAAAAACAAAACAAGGCAGGAGAAAAAAGTGCTTTAGAGAGAAAGGAGGTAGTGGTGACCACTTCACACTGAGAACACACAAGTGTTTGGGAAAAGTGTACTTTTCTGTCTGACTCCTCTCCTGGCTCTGCTGATCAAGGCTGCAGTAATTTTTGCTGAGTTTAGAAATGTTGGTCTCATTTGATTCTTCAACTCTTTATGGCTTGGCCAAAATGGGGATCTCAGATATAATGTTATTTACAGTCTTTTCCCTCTTCTGACAGTTTAATATCACAGTGACCACTTTTTTTCCTCCTTGAAGGACATGCCCTATATGTAGGTAAGTGCAGGGCAAGAGAAGACATCAACAAATCAACAAGAGCCAGCACCTCCAGGACAGTGGTTCACAACCTTGGCTGCATATTAGAATTCCCTGGGGAGATCAGAAACATCCCCGTGCCCAGGCCACTCCCAGCCTGACAAATTAGCATCTCCAGGGAAGGCGCCAGGCACCAAAATCAGTCTCTGGGTGTGCATCCTGCATCAGTGTTCTTGCGAGCTTCCGGTCTTTCCAGTGAGCAGCTGGCTGAGAACCACTGCTCTAACTGTGCTTCTCTAACTTCAAGGTGCACAGCAAGCACCTGGGGTTCTTGTCAAAAGGCAGATTTCCATCCAGCAGGCCGGTGTGGGTGCTGAGAGTCTGCGTTTCTAATGAGCTCCCAGGTGAGGGTGCTGCTTCTGCAGCTTTTCACATTTTGGGTAATAAGGCTTGGAATCGGGGGTTCTCAAAATGTAACCCCTGGATCCACAGCATCAGTGTCACCAGGGATCTTATTGGAAACGTGAAGTCTTGGGCCCCATCCCAGACCTAATGAATGAGTAACTTTGGGGGTGGAGCCCAGCAATCTTTTGTAACAAAGCCTCCAGGTGATTCTGATGCACGTGAACGATTGAGAACCACTGCTGGATAATGGTTTCCAGTTGACTTCAGCATTAGGCTTTTGAGAGGTAAGAGAGAGAGAGAGAGAGAGAGAGAGAGAGAGAGAGATCCCACAGTTTATCCAAAGACATGGAGAAGGCTTATTATAAGGATACTTGTGGAAATAAGAGATTGGGATGAGGCTTCCCAGGAACCCAGGAGAAGTTGCACAACCAGCATACATGTGATGAACCACTGAGTCATGGCCAGGCATCCCAGGGACTGGGGTGTGATCTGGGGCATGGAGTGTTACCCAGCATCTGGAACTGCCCAGCTGCAGGTATGTGCTGCATCTTCCTCTAGCGCTCTTGCTTAGCACGACTCAACAATTCTCCCCATCTCTGCTTACCGCAGAGTGGCTTAGTTGGAGCCTTGGAATGAGGCTGCTTGAGTTAGAATTCCAGATGGTCTGCTTGGCCTCAGTTTTCTTATCTTGAAAAATGAGAATACTAACCTGTACCTACCTCAGACTTGTAGGATTAAATGAGACAGTGAGTGCCATGTGTTCAGAGCATTGCCTGGGACCCAGTAACTCCTCAAAAAATAAAGCTGTCATTATTTAAAAAAAAAAAAATTCTCGGTCTAAAGCATGTAAAAACATTATCAATAAAATAGCTAAAAAAATTATTGGTCCTGAATAGAAATGCTCAAAAATTGTTCACATAGATTCTTGTAATGAAGGTACTCCAGAGAACAATTTCAGTTTGAAATAGTTGAAACTGAACTTGATTCTGGGAAATCTCAGGAAAAGAAATAATGTAAATTATTAGATGGGATCTGTATTGATTTTTAAGGCTTTGTACATTCAAAAGTAAGTGTATATAACTCTTCGTTACTTGATAGGGAATTTTATGAAATATATGCATTTCTAACACAGGTTATATACAAGAAGAGTATATATATCACGTTTTAAAAGGAATATAGAGTAAGTGTTATGGTTCAGGTGAGAGTGACCTGGAATGTCTTTTTCATGAAATGGTTTAAAAATCCGGGGTTTCATTCTCCATGAAAATGATCAGGCTATGCTACAGAAGAAGAATGAGCCTCATGAGGTGTCAGGGATACAATTAAGGCAGCTGTTAGGCAGAAGCTAAGATGCAAGTTTTCACTGAATATATGGCACTTTCTAAGGATGTTGCTGTAAAGTGGAGTGGACATCTTGGGGAGGAGTGGATCCTTTGTCCCTAGGAGTATTCAAACACAGTCTGTGTGGTCACATGGCTGGGATATTGGAAAACCAAGCAAAGCATTATTTATCCACCCACACAAGAATACCATTGAGCACTTACTGCATACCAGGTCCCATGCTATGGAAGACCAAGGTCAGTCACTCAGACAAGGTCTCTGTCCACACAGAGCTCATAAAACAGTGAGGGATGCAGATAATAAATAAGTCAGCAAATAATTAAACAAGGCATTGCTGATTGTGATCATTTCCCTGAAGGAAATAAATTAGATGGGGGTGGGGAGAGAGAGAGAGAGAGAGACTGACTATGGGAGTAATCAAAGAAGGTGACATCTGAGCTAAGCTCTGACAGATGAGCTGACAGAGAGGAAGCCAGGCTTCTGGAGCTATGGGAGCACAGAGACAGCAAAGGGCTTGGCCAGGGAAGTGAGGCAGCGCAGGGAGCAATGGAGGGTGGGCTTAGAGAGGGTGGGCAGTGGCTATAGCCCATGCAGCTAGGTGGGTCTTGGGAGAAGTTTTAGTTAAAGGACATGAGATAACCATTGAGAAGTTTTAAATAGGGGAGTGATGTGATCGGATTTCTATTTTCACTTAATAAAAAAAAAACAGGTGATGTACAAGAGGATCTTTAAATTTTTATGCAAAGCTGAGATTCTGACTCTTATGAGAGGGTCTTGAATCAGTCCTACGGCACATACAATATGGTGACACACCACACCTTTTGGTACTTGCTCTATTTGGAAGCAAGAGTCCGCCTAGAGAAAGAGCACCAAATTGCAAATGTAGACATTAGCTGGGGAAGAAAAAAAAGAGCCATTCTTGTGATTTATCCCAACTGGTCCTCATCATTATTGTATCTTTCTCACGGATCTCTGCTCTGTTCTGCTCTGGTCCTCTGCGCCCTTCACCTCCCTCCCCCAACCCTTCACGCCTTCTAGCTTCTATCTGGTCGGCAATTCTATCCCTGTCAACTGACTGGGCTCTTTTTCCTGGTCTCAACTCATCATTTTGCCCCATAATGGAGGGCCTGTCTCCTTTCTGTCACAATGGACTGTCCTTTTGCCCCAATGCCTTGGCCTGGACTCAGAACCATTTTCTCCTTTGCAATCCATGAGACTATAGTCTCCTTGAGAAAAAGGATTATATCTGGCTCGCTATTATTTGGCTGTATTCACCACAGTGCTTGGCACCTCCGATTGTTAAGTCTTCAAGAAACACTGTTGAATGAATGATTACTCTGACCTTAGAGGCAGCTTGTGTTAGACATGAGATGCTCCTGGCCATTGACCTCTCTCTCTGCACTCAATCCTCTCATTTTTCCAGCGTCTACACTGAGAACCAGAACAGCTTTGTGCCAGTTAGCTTCTGCCAACTATTTTAACCAGACCTGAAACTAAGCCTTCTCTCTCTCTCTCTCCCCACTGCCCACTGCCTTTCTTTCTATCTTAGTAAGTCAGGGCTAAAGCTTGGGTATAACTCAGTTTTCCTGAGTTGTGGCTGAGTCTTAATTGTGACAACTCAGAGAAAGCCAGCATGCAGATGCTCTAGGATAATAATAACAGCTCACATTTACTGTACACTATTGTTTGCCAGGTACCACGCAGAGTGGTTTGCAAGCATTGTACCCTTTCATCTTCACTGCAACTGTGTGGAAAATATTATTATCCTCATTTTATAGATAAGGAAACTGAGGTTTAGAGAGGTTAAGAAATTTGCCTACGGTTACAAAGCTAACAAGTGGGAGATCTTTGAGATCTTTGTGAATGAAAACTTTTACTCTTAACAGCTATGAAAAAACTTATAAAATAAAATTCATAGCAACACATCAACATACTCAAGATTAACACAAAGAAACAGATAAATTAATTGATGATGGTATGGAAAATCATGGTATTATGAAACTCTTATATAATTGGATAGATTTTAATTTCTCTGTCACATTTACTCTTTATGTCCCCCCCAAAAAAATCTCCTTTCATAACTCCCTGCTAGTATATCAGAGCATATTTAAGATTTTTTTTAAAATTCTAAGCCATTTTATTTTAATAGAAGAAACACAGTAAAATCAAGGAGGCTTAGAAAATTATCCATATCTTAGATTTTAAAAGCCTCAAATAAAAGGGATGAAGAGAATCTATAAATTCTCATATATAACTGAAATACATATAAGATCAAAACCATTCAGATTTTAAAAACCTGCATTAATTATAGAAAGTCTCAGGAATCCAAACCAGCTCATCTTTCAAAGTTCTTTGACAGTTCTAAAATGTCCAAAAATACATTTTCCCATTTTTTAACTTAACATCAAAGCACATATTCAGATATGTTTTTGATTTCAAATGAGATTGGCATTAAAATTGTCAATTGTTCCTGATGTCATCCAAAACACACATAAAATACTTAGGTACCTGCCTACCTAGAAAACTACAGAATTACAACCCATGACACTAAGCTAGCATAAGGCAGAACTCCAGATGGAAGTCTTTTTGACACATAATACAGTTTTTCTTCAATGAAATAGTTATCTAAAGGAATCCTGATTTTAATGTTTATGCTCAGTGTACTGATTAGTTTGTGAAATATTATACAATCCATTCAAAACAAATCAAGAATCAAGGAAAGCACTAGCAAATTACAAATAAAATTTAAAAGAATAAATGGTAAATGTTTTACCAATCTTAGCCAAGGAAAATAATTTTCTAACACTTGGGAAAATAATGAACTCAAATTAAGATTCCAACTTGTAAAAGAGGTTACACATCTATGAACTTGTGTGTTGCTTAATTTAACAATTTCAGTGATTTTAAAACATCTACACTGACACTACCTCATTTATTATATACAGATTTCATCTACTGTTTTGGTTAGGAGATTCTTTTTGAGGTCAAGGGGAGTAAGGCAACCTGGGTATGGGTGGGTCATTCTTCAAAAACTCTTAGCTTTGCACCTCACTTAAACTTTCTGAGTCTCTCTTGCTTCTTCTGTACTATAGAGGGATAATAATATTCTCCTTTCCCCCCTGCAGAAGGGATACATAGGGCAGAGGCATGAACCTTGTAGCAGCACAGTCTGGGCTCAGAGCCATGCTTTCCCTCTGCACCAAGGCCTCAGATATGCCCGATCCCTCTGGAGCCTCAGTTTCCACATCTGTAACTTTAGAATAACACCCACCTAGTAAGATACCACAAAGATTAGAGACAATTTGTGTAAACATTCAGCACTTATTAAGCTCTCAATAAATGGTAGCTCTTAATGCTTGTGAACACATTCTGTAAACTACACTTTATACGTAGGATATTATTATGGGACTTGACTGTTTTTCCTCAGTATCATATAGTTTTTTACTGACAGAATAAACCACATTTCTCCCATGTAGTAGTTTATATAGATGAATCCATTTTCCTTTGCATATTGGAGTCTTGCTGTGATACTCTTTTTATGAAATTTATTATGGGATCACAATACCAGCAAACCTCTTAATAATGAGATCTTTTTGTTCCTTCTTTGCTGCATTCCAGGCTATAGTCTGCAGTGAGTTTTCAACCTATTCATTCATTCTTTTATTCACTCATTCAATAAACACCTACTGAAGGCTTACTATGTTATGGGAATTATGTAAGGGGTTATATTTTGGGGAGAATTAGCCTACATATTTTAATCACAGATGGTTTCATCAAATATAATTTATTATGACAAACTGTTTCAGTAATATAGAAAAGTTGGCACAATATTATAGTTTATGAAAATTGTAATGGAATTAAGAATGTTTTGACAACATATTCTCTAAAAA
>CAUYRT010034763.1:0-12636 GCA_963574885.1 Lepilemur ruficaudatus
CGTCCAATAGAACTTTCTTTCTTTTTTTTTTTTTTTTGAGACAGAGTCTTACTGTGTTTCCCGGGCTAGAGTGCCATGGCATCATCCTAGCTCACAGCAAACTCAAACTCCTGGGCTCAAGCGATCCTCCTGCCTCAGCCTCCCCAGTAGCTGGGACTACAGGCATGCGCCACCATGCCTGGCTAATTTTTTCTCTATATATTTTTAGTTGGCCAATTAGTTTCTTTCTATTTTTAGTAGAGACAGGACTCACTCTTGCTCAGGCTGGTCTCGAACTCCTGACCTTGAGCAATCCTCCGACTTTGGCCTCCCAGAGTGCTAGGATTACAGGTGTGAGCCACCATGCCCGGTCCCAATAGAATTTTCCGTAATCATGGAGATGTTCCACATCTGTGCCATCCTGTAGAGTAACCCCTGGCCTCATGTGGCCATTGAGCACTTGAAATATGGCTAGTGTCACAAGGAACTGTACTTTTTGGATATATTTTAAATTTTTAATTAATTTAAATTTAAACAGTTACATGTAACTATTGGCTACCATATTGGACAGAGCAGGTCTAGATTGAACATCTGAGATAAATTAGAAAGTAATTGTGAGAGTAATAATTAATGATGGTTGAAAAAATTTATAGCAGTGTCTAATTCAGTGGTAAGCTTACTAGGCTTTTTTTTGGTAAAATGTATTGAATTCCAACACTATTTAAGATGGTGAATATATGATTTCAGGCTTAGGAAAGCAATTGCCTTGTTCTCTTTGGACTCTACTAGAGCCTTTTAAAAATAGATTATTTTTTTAAAACTGAGTACTATGCAGCGCTTTTTAAATGGTCTTGTAGGATGAGGTTGGATTATGGCAGAATGATTTGTGGAGAGATCTGTAGTTAAACTGGATCAGATCCTGGTTCTGCAGCTGTGGTCAGCACTTGCAGGAACTGGCTGACAGAGCTCTAGCAGCTGGCCCAGTACAGGGGCACGGGGGTCCGGATCATAGCTGCTAATCTCCCCTCCCCATCAAGCAGCTATTTTGCAATCATGAGGAAGCCAGAGTGGTGGAGACCACAGTGGGTGAGAGAAACAGAAGATGAGGTCAAAGGGCCTGAGTGCCCATAGCTGTGTGTGGACTGCTGATTTTATTTAGAGTGTGATGGGAAGTCCTGGGAAAGGTTTTCTGGGAGAGGAGGGGGCGATCTGATCACAGTTTTGAAAATGCCCACCCCCCTGCCCCCAGCAGCCATATGGGGACAGACAAGGGAGCAAGGGCAGTCACAGGAAGCCTACTGAGGAGGCAGCTACAATAATCCAGGTGAGAGATGCTGGCGCCTCCAACTAGGGTGGTGGCCGTAAGGGTGGGGAGAAGTGGTCAGATTCTGGACTCATTCTGAGGGACGTTGCTAGGACTTGGGGTTGGATTGCACATGGAGGGTGGGGAAAGAGAAACCAAGCGTCAGCCCTGAGTGCTGGGGCCTGAGCTGTGGTATGTGGATGGTGGAGCCATTGACCGAGGAGGGGGTGGGCTTGTGAGAATCAAATGTGACTTTGGGCTGCTAGTCTCGAGGGGCATATGAGCCACCCAAGGCACCAGATTACTGCAGTGGCAGTTGATTCGGTGGGTCTGGAGCCTGGAGGTACAGACCCGGGAGTTACCAGCTTGGAGATGATGAGGGTCACGTGACTGGATGAGATCACCTTGGGAGAGCACAGACACAGGGAGGAGAGGACAGGAGTGGGCCGAGGATTGGGCTCTGTGGCCTGGCAATACTTAGAAGTGGAGCAGCGGAGTAGAGCCAAGGAAAGGAGGTGCCTGGGAGGAAGGAGGAAAAGCAGGAGTTTTCAGGGTGACAGAGGCCAAGAGCGACCCATGTTCCAGGAAGGGAGCAGGATCACTGTGCTGGATCCTGCTGAGAGGTCAAGTAAGACAGTAATAATAGCTGGGATTTGAAATATGCCAGGCATTGTTGCAAGAGTTGGCCATGAATGATCTCATTTTAGCCTCATCATGACCCCGTTAAACAGATATCCCCGTTTTACCAGACAAGGAAACTGAGGCTCATCTAGAGGAAGTCACTTGCCCAAAGTCCCACAGCTAATAAGAGGCAAATACAGGAGTCTGTTTCCTGAACCTCCGCTCCAGAGATGTGGCCGCCAGACATCCCTGCACACCCTTGCGAGAGTTCACTCCCTCATTCAGGATGCATTGAGCTGTTGTTCTGGGCCAGGTACCCTCCAAAGCATAAGGGATACTAAAGAGAACATCTTTGCTATTTGCTGAATGAGTAATAATAGTAACATTATGTGTGCCAGACAATGTTATAAATGCTTTAATGCATTTCATCCTTCCAATCACAGAGGTACTCTTATTATCAAACAGAGGTTAAGGAACTTGCCAGAAGCAGGGGCTCCAAGATCTCAGCCCAGGCAGTCTGGCCCCAGAGGCAATGCTTTTTTTTTTTTGAGACAGAGTCTCACTCTGCTGCCTAGGCTAGAGTGAGTGCTGTGGCGTCAGCTAGCTCACAGCAACCTCAAACTCCTGGGCTCAAGCAATCCTAGTGCCTCAGCCTCCCGAGTAGCTGAGACTACAGGCATGCTCCACCATGCCCAGCTAATTTTTTCTATATATTTTTAGTTGGCCAATTAATTTCTTTCTATTTTAAGTAGAGACGGGGGTCTCACTCTTGCTCAGGCTGGTTTCGAACTCCTGACCTTGAGCAATCCGCCCGCCTCGGCCTCCCAGAGTGCTAGGATTACAGGCGTGAGCCACCGCGCCAGGCTGCGCCAGGCCCAGAGGCAATGCTTTTAACCACTGTCTTGCCTCTTGCCGCATGAAGGAATGAACATTCAACTCCCAGAAGGGGGAATCAGGGAATATGGAGGTTAAAGGGGATACTGAGGCACAGAGAGGTTAAATCACAGGTTAGGAAGTGGTAAGATCCAACCTAGAGGATCTGCCTCCCCAGTCTATGCTCCTTAGCACTAGACCAGTGGTTCTCAAATTCGAGTGTGCACGGCGAGCCCCTGCAGGGCTTGTCAAAACAGGTCGCAGGGCCCCACCTCGAATTTTGGACTCAGTAAATCTGGGGTGACCCAGAGAATGTGCATTTCTGTCCAGGTCCAAGCACTCGATGCTGAGCCTGTTGCTGGTGGTCCAGGGCCTACAGTTTGAGAACCACTGCCCTAGAGTGCCTCTCAGCACCTGAGGGAATGAATACTCAGTTCCCAGCGGGGGAATTGGAGGCTCAGAGAGGCTAAAAGTGTCGTGTGCAAAAACATCACATGGTTATTAGACGGTAGTGCCTGGATCTCAAACCCGGAGTCCGTGTTTTTAACCATTCCCCTGCACTGCCTCCTGCCGGTCAAAGGAATAAATGCACATGCACGCATAAATGTCCGGATTCCCATTTCCCTAGAGGGGGAAACTGAGGTCAGGGGACCTGGGCGGGGCTCACCCGGCGTCCTCTGACCTCTTTTCCGCCCCCTGCCCCCTCCCACAGGTGAAGCTGGTGTTCGTGGAAGACCAGGCGGTGGTGGAGACCGTGTTCTTCCTGACGTCGCGCACCAGGGCGCTGCTGCGGCGCTTCCCCCGCATGCTCCTGGTGGACCGGCTACCGGGGCTGCAGGGCGCGCTGGACCTGCTGGCGGTGCTGTGCGTGGACGGCGCGGGCCGCGCACGCCAGGCCGCCTGCTGCGTGGCGCGCCCGGGCACGCCGAGCCTGCTGCGCTTCGCGCTGGCCTCGCTGCTGCAGAGCGCGCCCGACGTCAAGGGCCGCGTGCGCTGCCTCACTGCTGGGCCCGAGGTGGCGGCTCAGCTGCCAGCCGTGCGCCAGCTGCTGCCGTGCGCGCGCGTGCAGATCTGCCGGGCGCAGGGCCTCGAGACGCTCTTCAGCAAGGCGCAGGAGCTGGGCGGCGCTGGCCGCGAGGACCCCGGGCTGTGGCCGCGCCTGTGCCGCCTGGCCGGCGCGTCGTCGCCCGCCGCCTACGACGAGGCGCTGGCCGAGCTGCACGCCCACGGCCCGGCCGCCTTCGTGGACTACTTTGAGCGCAACTGGGAGCCCCGCCGCGACATGTGGGTGCGCTTCCGAGCCTTCGAGGCGGCCCGCGACCTGGACGCGTGCGCCCTGGTGCGCAGCCACCGCCGGCGACTGCTGCGCCGCCTCAGCCCCTCGCGCAGCGTGGCTCAGTGCCTTCGCGATCTGGTGGCCATGCAGTGGGCCGATGCTGCCGGGGAGGCGGCGCCCGAGGGCCCAGATGGAGGCGGGGCGTGGCTGGAGGGCGAGCTGGGAAGGGGGGGCCAGGTGGAAAACCAGAGGGTGAGGGGCCTGGACCCTGGAGACTGGGGAGGGGCTCCGAAAGAAGGAAGTCTTTGGAGAGGGGCACAGATAGAGAAAGAGTGGGCACGAGAACTGGAGACCAGAGACAGGGTCGGGACTAAGGTAGAAAGTGAGAAGGGGAGGGGGTTGCAGATCCGAGATTGGAGAGGAGTCCAGTTGGAGAACCAGAAGGTGAGGGGGCTGGAAGGGAGTGTCTGGAGAGGGTCCCAGTTGGAGAAAGGGCACTTGAGAGGGCCGGAGATCAGAGACTGGAGGGGGCCCCAGTTGGAGGGTGAGAAAGATTGGGGACTGGAAGGTTATGTCTGGAGGGGGGCCCAGTTGGAGGAGCAGGGGCTACGAGGGTTGGAAGGGTATGCCTGGAGGATGGCCCAGTTGGAGGATCAAAGGAACAGGGTGTTGGAGACCACAGACCGGAGGGGGACCCAGGCTGAGTGTGAGAGGGCCAGGAGTATTGAAGGAAGCCCCTGGAGAGGGGCCCAGCTGCGTGATGAAAGGGCAAGCGGACTGAGAACCAGAGAGTGGAAGGGGCCCCAGTTGGAAGCAGAGAAAGGGAAGGGGCTGGAGGTCAGAAACTGGAGGGGGATGCATTTGGAGAAGCCCCTGGAATTGGTCCCTGAGAACGGAGACCAAAGGGGCCCCCAGTGGGGAGATGAGAGAAGGAGAGAGCCAGAGATCACAGAGGAGAGGGGAGTGATGTTGGGGGTCAAACGAAGAAGGGGTCTGGAGGACATAGTTCTGGTCCAGCTGGGGGACACAAGGGTTACAGGCATGGAGAATGGAGATGGCGGAGGAGCCCGGTCTGTGGGCCCCAAGAGCAGAGCAGGACAAGGGATAGAGTGGGGAGACACAGGAGGGAGGTGTCCAGAGCTGGAGAATGGAGTCGTGTGTGGCACCCGGGTGGGGACTGTATTTGAAGGCAATCCAGAATGGGCAGCCACGAGGAGCGAGTACCTGACTGCGGGGGAGAACCTGCAGGAAGGAGGCGAAGGAGAAGGCCCAAGGGAACCAAAGAGGCTCTGCCGCCCCTCCAGAGAGGAGGAGGTAGATTGGGAGCCCCTGGCCAAATTCCGAGCAGCCTGTGGGCCAGAGCTGGCAGACCTGGTGGCCGAGGAGCTAGCCTTTGCCAGGCAGCACGGGACTCGGGGTTTCCACTGGACTGGAGCTGGCTTTGCCCTTAAGGACGGCACCTCGGACTTCTTCCTGGATGGGGCCCTGACACGCTGCAGCTGCTCGATCCATGCTGCCCGTCGTCTGCCCTGCCGACACCTCTTTGCAGCGCGCCTCCTCACTGGGGCAGCCTTATTCCACATGGACCTGCTCAGGGACTGCTGGGGCAGAGCCCCAGAGCCCTGACCCTTAGGGCCCCTGCCCGCCACCCTCCACTGTGAGGGCGGGAGGGCATTCATCTATTCCAAAGATAACAGGGCTGAGGCCAAGGAGACCGCCCCAGTCCCTCTGGCCACCTCCTGGGTCATCCGGGGACCTCATCTTGGCAGTTTGCCTCTCTGAGTCCAAGGGGAAACTGACAGTGGTCTCTGAGGTCCTGGAGCCACGGCCAGGGGAGGTGTTGATGGCCAGTGTGGATTCTGAGGGCTTCCCTGGGGAGAGGAAATGTGTGCTGACAGGTGTAGACAGGGTCAGGCCAGGGCAGAAGGAAGGAACTGGGCAGAGCTGGGGGGAGGGGGAAGACACCAGGATATGGCAGCGTCTGGCAAGAGTAGACTGGTCAGTCTAGGGAGCGCTAGGTGAAGGGAGAACAAGGGGAAAGTACAGTAGGAGAAGAGAGATGAAGGAGAGGTCAGGGGAGAAAAGATAGAAAGGGGGACAGAAGTGGAGGGGAGAGGACAAGAGAAGAGGGAGATGAGCAAAAGCAGGGGGAGGCAGGAGAGAGGTGAGTCGGGGAGGGGAGAAGGGAACAGGATGGAGGAGAGGGAAGAAAAAACGAGATGAGATCAAGAGAAGGAATGGGAGACGGGTAGGGAAGGAATGAGAAGGGAGTGATTCGGGTGTTTCTGCAAGACCTGGAGACTTGGAGCCCCGTTGCCTTCTGGGTGGCTGTTCCTTCCTGGAAGGCAGAGTGCGAGGGGGCACTGGGAGTCTCGGGGGGACGGGCTGGACACTCCAGCGGGGGTGGGGAACTGTTTGGACTGTTGTGCTTCAAGATTGGAATAAAACAGTATTATTTTGGCCTCTGTGCTGAGTTCTTCGCTTCTGGCAGAGGATGGGAGGCTCAGATCCAGAGGAAAGTTGAAATGGTCCAGCATTGATTGCTTCATTCTATCAGCAAGGCCTCCTGGGTACAGACAGATGTGGGAGACACAACGAATTCATCTCCTCAGCAGTTCAGTCCTCATCCTCCCTCCCCTAAACCAATGTGCCATGGTGGCAACCTGACATCCATCAGTTCTGCCTTCCAGTGACCAGCTCATGCAGATCATCCTTGCCAGTGGTTGGCTTAAGAATGGGTATGTGACCCAGGCCTGGCCAGAAGGGCTTCTTAGGTTGGAGTGGGAGGATTCTAATAAAGGTTTTCTCCTAAGAAGATCCAGAATGAGATGGTCAGGCCTAAACCTGCTCATGACCACCTTGGTACAGTGTGAGAATGAAGTCCACACTGAGGAAGACAGAGCTACGAGATGAAGAAAATCTGCATGTTTGCTTGGCTTAGTTGAGTTTCTGTAGTCTGCTCTATGATGGGGCTTCTTAAGTAAAAGATATCTTTGGCCGGGCACACTGGCTCACGCCTGGAATCCCAGCACTTTGGAAGGCGGAGGCGTGAGAATTGCTTGAGGCCAGGAGTTTGAGACCAGCCTGAGCAAATAGCAAGACCCCATCTGTACAAAGAATAAAAAAATTAGCAGGGCATGGTGGCGCATGCCTGCAGTCCCAGCTACTCAGGAGGCTGAGGCAGGAGGATCGCTTGAGCCCAGGAGTCTGAGGTTGCTGTGAGCTAGGCTGATGCCATGGCACTTTAGCCCAGGAAACAGAGTGAGACTCTGTCTTAAAAAAAAAAAGGGTATCTTAATGATATAGGGAAGCTTGAGTTGGAGTTTCTGTTGTCACAACTGATGAAAGGGACTTAATTCTGTCATAGGGAACAAGATCCAGGTTTAAGTAGCTCAGCACTGTTGAAACCTTACTGCGAACATGAATCACCTGGGCATCTTATTAAAATAGAGAGTTGGATTCAGTAGTTCCAGGGTGGGGCACAAAATTCTAGCAAGCTCTCTCAGGATCTACTGCTGGATCGTGTAGCACACTTCGAGTAGCAATGAAGGAGCTTAAGATACAAGCCAGTTCAGTGGGTCAAGTCGTAAGGAGTCAAAGGCTGCACTGCAGGTGACTTCAGGGGCTCAAATGATGCCAGGTTTCTCTTTTCACTTCTACTCTTTGTGTGACGAGCTCCTTCCAAAGAAAACCCTTTCCCTTGCCTGAGAAAGATAGCTACTAGAAGTTCCCCTTTCACATCCTCATATCTTGATCCAAAAAAATGTTTCTATTAATACCACTGTTCATTTATTGAATCTCAAGAAAGATGCTGGTTGGATTTAGTAAGGGTATCCGTTATCTATGGCTACACTAATGCTGTGTTAGCAACCGTAACACTTCGGAGAAACAAACATTTATTGTTTATGTGTCCTGGGTCACCTGGGAGGTTGGCAAGACCCTTGCTTTTCAAAGCGTGGCTCACACAACAGCATCCTCAACATTCCCTAGGAGATTGTTAGAAATATAGATTCTCAGACTCCACTCCAGACCTACAGAATCAGAATCCTATTCTAATAAGATTCCCCAGCATGCATATTAAACTTTGAAAAGCAAATGATCGTGTAAATCTATAATTATCTCAAAAAGTTGGGTTTTTTGTTTTTTTAAATAAAAGCAGCTAATCTTGGCAATGCAGCTGACCTTGCTCAAATTATCAGGGGGTCATCTGGCTTTTGGCTGAGCTCAAATGGTCTCAGTCGGGAGGAGAAGGGTTACTCAGCTTTGCTCCATGCCTCTTGTCCTTCAGCAACTGCTCTAGGTGTATTGTCGTGGCGATGGCGGACTGGCAAGAGACCAAATTCATGCCACACCTGCATGTGTCACTCTGCTAATGTCCCATTGGCCATAGCTAGGCAAGTGATTCAACCCAGTGCCAAGAGTCGATGCCAATCACTGCAAAATTATGTGACAAAGGGCTTGGACTGAGTTGGGGCCATCATTTTGGTGTCTACTACATAAAGTCACATGCTGAAGTCTGAACCAATCACTTTGGCCAAGAAACACAGTATTCTGATCCACTGGTGCCCAAAGTTGAGCAGGCCTTGGGAAATTGATTGCCCAGAGATCTTATATCCAGAGAAACAGAACGAGTGGGGGAGTATAGGTATAGGTATACATATAAGTACGGATACAGATACGGATATATAGATAGATTTATTATCATGTGATTGTGGAGGCTGAGATGCCCCAAAATCTGCCACCTGCCAGCTGGAGACCAAGGAAAGCTGCTGGTGTAATTCAATCCAAGTCTGAATGCCTGAGAACCAGGGCAGCCAGTGATGTAAGTCCTAGTCTGAGAGCCAGAGAAGTTGAGATGCGATCTCCCAGCTCGACGGGTGAGGCAGGAAAAATAAACAGGGGACAAATACCTTCTTCCTGCACATTTTCTTTCCTCTCAGGCCCTCAATGAATTGGATGATGACAACTGACATTGGGGAGAGCAACTGACATTACTGAGTCCACTGATTCTAATTCTAATCTCATGCAGAAACACTCTCACAGACACACCCAGAAATAATGTTTAACCTGATGGCCAAACTGACACTTAAAATTAACCATCACATCGGCAAAGCACAGATTTCTGGGACTCACCCCACCCAGAGTTTCTGATTGAATAGGTCTAAGGCAAGGTCTGAGAATTTATATGTCTAATAAATTCTCAGATGATGCCTATGATTCTGATTCAATGACCACACTTAGAGAACCACCTCTCTGATCATTCTTCCTGGACATAAGCCTATCCCTGGAACAGGCTAAGAGGGCGGAGAGAAGATAGGAGCTCACAGAGAGTGGGGAGGGAGGGTCATGAAAGAAAGGAGGCAGGAGGAAGCCTGGGTGGGAAAACACACTAGCAATCCAGTTGTGAACCTCTCCACTTGCCTGTTTTATCCTGAGATTCTTGGATGTGTGTTATGTGGTCAGTGATGGGAAACCGAATTAATTTCTTAATTCATTCACCAAATAATGCAGAGTCCTGGGGAGAGAAAGGTTGGGCACTAATATATATTGAAGACTGGCTAGTGTACCTAGGTCAGGGTGTGAGAGAAGGGGAGATGTGGATAGTGAGATCAGTAGGGCCTGAGAGGTAGAAGAGGAGGTGAGTCTTTACCCTGGGAGCAATGAGAAGCCTTCAAAAGGTTTTAAAACAGGGAATGGCTTGATTGGATGTCTTAGTACATTAGAATAATCACACCAGCCACCCACCCTGGAAGCTTTATTGTGACAAATGGATTGGATGTGAGTCCAGAGCAGGAGCAGATTTATAGTCAGTAAAATAGGTAGAAGGTTCTTCGCAGAACTGGACCTTGAAGGATGTGTCTTCCAGGAAGAGAACAAGGAGGTGCATTTTGGTTGAGGGAACAGCGTGTTCAGCAGTATTTTTCCCTCCAGGCAGGCATGAGAAACCAAATGTGAGTGACCCTTGACCAGCCACATGCCCAGCTCACAAGTAACATCAATCCCTTCAGGCCTCTGCTCAAATGTCACCTCCTCCTAAAGGCCGTCCCTGGGCAGTCTCTCTACAGAGTCACCCCATCCCTTTTCTCTGTTGAGTCTTCACACACTTATCACTACCCGAAATTGTGCCACATAGCTATTTACCAACTTAGCATTGCGGTTAAGCTTCTCAAATATGAAGCCAGACTGCCTAGGTTCAAACCCCAGCTCCACTACTTCTTCGCTGTGTGACTTTTGGTTGGTTAACCTGTGTTCCAGTTTGGGGATAATAATAGTAACTATCTAATAAGGCGTCGTGAGGATAAACGAAGTAGTGTGTGTACCAATGTTCCGACATTGCCTGCATAAAGCGTCTGAATTACTTATTAACATGTTGTTTTCTCCAGTGATGTGTGTTCACTGTTATTTACCATCAATCTCTGCCCACCGGAATATAAGCTCTATTTTGTTTTCCATTGTATCCCCAGTGCCTAGAACAGTACCTGGTGCAAAGTAAGCTCTGACTTAAAAAGATGAAAGAATAAACATGGCAGACTGGGTGGTAGGGTAATAGGGTAGCTTCACTATGCTTCGTCTTTGCTATGGTGATGATAGAGCCAGCTCCAGGATGCCGGCTTCAGGAACCTTGTTCTAACCCCATGTAGCTCGCCTTTTTGGTTGGTCACCGGTATCTCCTGCTGCAGCAGCCAGAAAACTACAACTCCCAGCAGGCTGAGCGCTGCCAGCGCTTTCGCGCCCAAGTCCCCTTGCTGAGCGTCAGCGCCTGCGCAGTGGAGTCTGCTGGCCCAGAGCTCCATCTGAGCATGTGCGGACTTCAGGGCGCTCAGTCGGGTTGGGGAGAGGAGTGCGCGGGACCTTTCATTTGCTAAGCATTATGGGGCCTCGTCGACTTTACCAGTCCGAGGCGTCTGGGCCCCAGAACTGCCATCTCCGGGCGAGGGGGGTGGGGAACCTGCCCTGGTCTCCATGGTAACAGGGCTGCACAGCTTGTCGGAGGGGAATCCAAACTAGGGGTTGCCATAGTAACCCTGGAGTGGGCGGGGACCGGGGAGAGAGGAATGGCGTTAGGGACGTCGCTGGAGGAGTTAGAGTAACAACCGGGGAACGAGGTGTTCAGGGAGGATGGACAGGTGTGGTGGAGGAATCAGTTTGCAATAAGGGAGGTGACGCTGCTATTGGGAGAATTGGGGTGTTGTGAGGGAGTGAGAGTGTTATGATGAATTCGTATGGGGAGATCCTCGAGAAATCAGTAACTGGGATGCTTTGTGGGAAGTGGAAATGCAGGAGCAGAAATTCCAGTGTTCAACTCGGTTTTGTCAGGCTTGTTCCAAAAACTTTACATTTTAGATGCGTTTGTAAATGATATCATTTCTACTGTTTTCCCTAACTATTGGTTTTTCCTCTATAGACATGCAATAGATTTCTGTGTATAGATTTTTTTCACCTTCTAATCTTCCTCTGGTAGAGGTAAAACACTCACCATATGTTCCACTTGGTCCCTTGCTTCTCCCACACTGTTGTAGGGAACCTGGGGACCTGGGACAGTTCTGGCTACGGAAATGTAAGCATGACCACTGTCTTATTTCTTGCTCTTTCAGTCATAGTGAAAAGTCATGCACGATTCTTCAACCTCTGTCTTTCCCTGCCCCAGCAACACACGACATTCCAGACAGATGGCCTGCATGAGCCTTGGTTCCTGAGCAGCTACATGGGACAGAGCCCTCCTGCCAACTACCGTGGTTTGAGTTGCCTATCTAACTGCAACTTGGGCCTCTTGACCAAACTCTTCCCGTTCTCCCTCTCCACTGCCCTTCTCAGCCTCTCCTTCTCTCTACTTCTGTGAGAACATCTTTTTTAGATGTCACATAAAAGTGAGATCATGTGGTATTTTTCTTTATGTACCTGGCTTGTTTCAGTTAAGACAATGTCCTTCAGGTTCATTCATGTTGCTGCAAATGACGGGATTTCATTCTTTTATATGGCCAAATAAATTAAAAGAGCAAAAACAAGCAGATAAAATTAGTTTTAATTATATATAATATATTAATTTACTCAAAGTATCATAATTTAAACATGTAATAAATGTGAAACATAGTAATATGGTATTTATGTCCTTTTTGTCATAGTAAGATTTAAACGTCCGTGTGTTTCCAATTTTCCATAAATCTTAAGCTATCCCCATTTCGAGTGTTTGATAGCCACATGTTTTTCTTTTATATAAATGAGCATGGGCAATTCCCTGTTACAAGGAAGTGTGGGGTGTCAGACAGCCACTGAATGCTCTTTGAGAAATGACAGCTTGCATCTGAGAAGGGGTGAAAAAATTCGGGAAATAATTTTACTATTCTTCATCAGCACAAAAGGGCAGAGCATTGGGTAGCATGCTGAAAAAATTCCAGAAATCCTTCCCAGTTTTGGTTTTTTCTGTGGTGTATAAAACAAATAAAAGGAAAAGAAGTTGTTTGAAATGTAAAATAACACAAAGCAGCTTACCAGCACTAGGATGCTGTGGGTGGCTTTGTTTTCAGGAGACGGCTGGGAGGAGAGGCTGGGGCTGTGGAGATGCTGGGCTCTCCTGCGGTGTCTG